>JAOPHQ010004352.1:0-15000 GCA_030340625.1 Merluccius polli
TTCAAAAGTCCAAACCCCTTTCCTCGGCCCCCCCCCCCCCCCCCCCCCCCCCGAAGCCACGCCTCCAGAGTACAGGAACGCGCAGCGCTTGTTCCTGAGGCTTGTTAGCGCTTGTTACTTATAACTATATAATTCAGTTTTCTTTCAGCAGCCCGTGCTATCTGATATGCAGCTAACCAGCCAGTAGCCAAGCCTCTGAGGGCGCGCGATTCGTTCGTGCCCGAAGAGGAGTACGCGCAGAGGAGGGAGGGGGGGAGGGACAAATGGCAGTTGAGTTTGATAGACAAGTCACCATCCAAACATCTTGAACGTCACGCTCATAATGATTGGATGGAGTTTTTTCAGTCCTGCCCATCCCACAGATGACTATTTTTTTTCGGTGTATGTGTCATATCATTTAATTCATTGGTTTCAATCTGTGTGTGAAGGAGATTTTAAGCAATATGGTAAAAAATGCTGCAGGAAAACATCATCCACCCTACCTTTAACAACTTTGACTTGGACGTTTCTTTCAACCCCCGCCATCTTGGCAAATTATTCAGATTTAAGTCAATTAGGTAAACGGAGGGAAAAAGCAGCTCAGGTCCAAATTAGTTTTAGTTTGATTTGGTGGCCTGGCAGGGTGGAGGATTGAGGGTTAAGGATCGGGTCTACCAATGAGAATTTGACGCAATTTTGAATTTTGCATGCCATGTTAAATGGACTGACTAGTCGGTCCGCGTTCTTTGTGGCAACACTGTGGTGTTAGATTAATTATCTCTTGCTTGTGACAGCAGAATCTAAGAGGGGCGGTTGGTAACTGTAGGGGGGAGACAGGCAGGGCTCTGGGGACCCAATTAGAAGACAGGTGAGTTAGTAGGAGGTGTTGTCAATTTACTAATCACTTGTCTTGGCAATAAATACGGAAGTAGCTGGACCCGCAAGGAGGAAGAAATCGACTGAGCTGAGTCTGCTTTTAATTTGCAGATTTCTGTTCTCTGAACCCATCGTCCTTTACACCTACTGTAGGCGAGTACATATTCAAGTGAAGTCAAGTTTATTTCTAGAGCACTTTATCCAGCTAAAACCCATATAGAAGCCTATATTCAGTCCCATATGGAAAAAAGAGGAGACCTCACGAAGGGACACATAAGAGGGACTCCTACTTATTATTCAGTATGTCTACAGCTTGCAGCGGTGAAGTGGCTGCTAAGGTAGCCATCTTGTCACATACTGCCGTTTAATTTCCTGGTAAAAAAAAGAGTCTAAGCTAATATGTGCTTCATTGCTTATGGTAACCGGAAACAATTAAGGACAAATGATCACTTACAGGCGAATTTGTGGATGCTGTTGTTTCTGCCTTCAATGAACTATTAAGAGAGAATTTGCGCTGAGACAAGAGCTTTAGACAGAGCTAAATACAGCCATTAAAAATAAATGAGAGAAAACAGTTGGGAGAGTAGAAAAAAACGTAATAGGAAAAAGGGCACTTGGGGAGACACAAAAGATAAAATAGAGAGTGGTACAAAAAAGTACCACATATAACCTAATCTGAGAATACAATATCACGTTAATATAATTCACATATTTTCACATATTATATTCATAATTCATGAATATAATTTAATATTAGGACAGAAAGAATAGCGCTTGATATTAGCTGGTTAGATGGACAAAAGTTTTCCATTTAGTTTCTTAGTTTGCAGTGCATTTGCAAATACTTGTAATTGTTTAATTGAAATTTTGGCAACAAATATAAGGTCAGTCAAAATCCAATGTATTCATAAATTCATTGTAGAGGGTATTATGAAGCTTTCACCATCAATTATGAAAAGCAACTCCATTTGCTGTGGTTAAACGTTGCCAGAACCACAAGGCATGCTTGTAGAATTGAGGATGTCGTTAATATGGTAATAACACACTTGACTGACACCTGTTTATGTTATCGTTGTGTTTAACACAGCTTGTAGCCATGATAGTTACTTCTTATCCTGCACCTTTCCGAGCCGACCAGACTTGCATTAGGTTCTAATTGGCTGGTTGTGTGAGACACTGGAGAAACATAAATCTATGTAGACATTTCCCCAGTGAAGGTCTGATACGGTTGTGTCCAAGAACAAGAACATTTGGTTATTGTGTTGGCAAAAATACACTTACCAGATAGAACAAAAGAGCCATTGAAGAGCTACTGTTTAGTTGTTCAGTCAGTTAAGCCTGAGCATACTCTACACTACTTGTTCTACAAGCAAATGCAATGCTGTTTCAAGTAGGTGGGACTTGACAGTAGAACTTGATTGTGTGTGGAGACAAAACAACACAGCCCTGTGTCAGTGGCTGGTTGGTTGTAATTGCTTGCACTTCGATTCTGTCTCAGTGATTTCTGCAACTCTGGCCGCTCACCAGATCGACCTACACAATCGGTCTGCACAGCATGCTGGGAAATGTCCTGCATCACGCCGAACAACTAATGCTTTCGTGGGGAAACACAAAGTCCTGCAATTTATGAAGGACAAATGTAAATCTATATGGATCAGAGAACAAAACATGCCGTTTTCTTTCTTCACGTTAAAACCATGATTGAAGGGTAGAGGGTTTGTCTATATAACACAAACCTAAATTAAACATGTTTGGGTTAAGGTTGACTCATACCAATATGGCGGACAAGAAATGTGTCCTTAAACCTGCTGACTTTTCACCTTCATCTTCCATACCAACCTACAGTGTGTCATTCGCTACTACTAGTTACTACCATTGACGTGACGCTTAGTGGTCATATAAACAAGGAGACGCATGGTAGCTGTCACCCGGTGCTCATTTGCACAAAGAACCCGGACCGGAACGAAAACCGCGTCATGGGATTTAGTGTGGAAATAGGTGTGCTGTCATTTGTACACTTCTTTTACGGTGCATTATGGGTATTAAGTAGTGCACTATGTGGGAACCAGATTTGTACACTCACATTTCGCTGAGTGGATGACACAAAAAAAAAGGTGACACCCCAAGTAGTACACTATAAGTTAATCCAATTTGAACGTTAGTTTTCGCGAATGTGATCGATAGACAAGATGAATTCCCCGAAGGGAAGAGTTGCCCTGTTTGGTCAGAAATGAGCTGGGAACCATCTTAAAGGGCAGGCGCAGCCAAGCAGAACAGATACATTCACAGAGCATTTCACTCACTAGCTGATGGACGGCTATAGCATTTCTAACAAATTACACTCAGATTATACAAATTACAGCTCTTAAATGTGACCTACAGCACCTTTAAGATGTAACCTTCACTCTCCAAGTACTATCACTGTTTCTCACCTCACTTCCTGTCTACTTATCTCGAGTCATTCCTCTCTCTTGCCCCCTTTGTTTTTTTTAATTCTTGTTTTGAACATAACCTGCTTCAAAACAACCAAGCACACGCTTTTCCACTTTCTGTTTCAGTTTGAATTGAAAAACATAAATTAAATATGTTCTTAGTAATATTGGGTGTTACTGGTATTAGTATACTCTTAGTATTTCTTGGAAATTCTTTGTAATTTGAGCTTTGAACTTGTAACACCCACCCACCCACCCACACCCACCCACACACCCACACACACACACACACACACACACACACACACACACACACACACACACACACACACACACACACACACACACACACACACAAAAAGAGTAAGGTCAGATTTTCTTCACCTTGGTTGTGTGACAGCTGCAGCTTTCCTCTGTGTAGCTCCAGAGTGAGGCTCTGGTCCCCTCTGGGTCCCACCGCATGGAGCAGTATCCCGGCATTCCTCAGGGTTTTAAACTTGAAGGACACAGTCTGTGTGGAGACGTGTCTTAGCCTGCTGTTCCACCTGAGCAGAAGGCCGCTCCTGCCGTCAAAGTGGGCCACATCAGAGTCTGAAAAGATAAAGTACTTTAAGACACGCCGAAAAAGATATGACGTAAAAATGTAATAAATTGCTGGGCTGGGGAATAAACGGGTTAATCTTTTAATCTTCATTACAAGTTTGACGCATTATATATTATGAATATACAGTATATATATATAATTATTTTTTCTTAATTATAATTTTCTTTTGTATAGCAGGAAAAAAAAGTAAGAAAAGGTGGTAGTGTGGAAGAAAATAGTTTGATGGATGGAAAACCTATTAATAAGTTATTGATAATGATATATTAATATATGTTAGGGTTAGGGTTATTTATTGATAATTTACAGATGTTCTTTGGCTTCTTCAGTTGAAGGCATATTGTTGAGATGGGATGATGGCATAAAAAAGTTTTGCGGGCTGTCAACATCAACACTCTTGCATTGCCTCGCGCGAGCACGGACGCCTGGCCAATCCTAGCGCTCGAATGCTACGGAGGGTGTGGCTTGCCAAGAAAAGCAGTGGGATCCATACTAACGCGTCGACTGCCGCCATTGTGCCACGTGACTCAAGTCCGCTTCACGTCCACCACGGAAACTGTAGTCCTGGGTTATGCACGTGAAGTAACGAGTAACGAGCCTGTTTAAATCGCAGTAATGATAACGCGTTACTGATTTTGACAAAGTAATTAGTTACAGTGCTCGTTACCGCAAAAGTAACGTAGTTAGTCCCAACACTGCATATACATGCTTTGATTTTACCATGAAACAGAATGCATTTGTTTCTTACCAAGCAGGGATGAACACTGGCAAGTGTAGCCTTTATTGCAATGCAGTCACTGTAAACGTTGAAACGTGAAAATACTACTATGGGCAACTGGATGTGACAACACAATTGAAGGTTTAAAACCTTTAGTTCACACCAGAAGCTTCATGAGCTACGAAAGCGTCCGGCAGTCATTCATTTTTCAATGGGAGCTGGCGACGAGAGGCATCCGTCGCGGCGAGAGCGGAGAGCAGCGCGCGATGCCAGTGACTAGAGCAACGAGTGGAAGTTGAGCTGAACTTTCTGCAAATTAGCAGCGACGCGCTGAAGCAGCAACCAATTGCAGATGAGTATTTGATTTTCTTCACGCTGTAAACGTCTCCCTATGTACTGATGTTCCTAGCAAATATAGTATTTGTTCCATACAGACATGGATGATAAATCCATCGTTGACCCATCCTCGTTTGTGTATCGCGACATAAACCACAAAAATGATGCATGGAAGACGGTGTCAGAGATAGCAGGGATTTCTGGTCCGTGTGATCAGGTGTGAAAGGTGCACTTTGCAGGAAAACTGTGGAAGTTTATTTATACATGCGTGTCACACAGCTCTACTACAAACTTGATATATTGGCCACAACCGAGCAGCCAGCGGCTCCCATGGAGAGTGCTCAGTTAGAGCCAGGAAGGCACACAACTACAATTTCCTACATCTATCTTTTTGGTCATCCGAGTGTACTACTCCACAAGGGTCTCTGTGCTGGTGACTGCAGGTCTGTGGGAGAGTGCTGGTGGTTGTCAAACCACACTAATTGCTGTTGCTTCTTCGGGGTGGTAGGTAAGGATCGACTGCCATCCTCACCTTGGCAAGGTAACTCCCGGGGAAATATGGATACTCCCAAAAGAGAGCTACATCTAACTGCTGGGCTCCTGCTTTGGATATTTCCTGGCCTCCTTCCCGCCAGACACCAAACTATATGTTTTGCTCTTTATTGCCAGTGCATTTGACTGGGATGTCTTAACTTGGACATCAAAGAACATACTAACATTTCATGTAAGTGGGGGGGGGGGGGGGGGGGGGGGGGGATATATTTGGGTTAGCTACTGTTGATGGAGTAATGCATTGTGGGAATAGTTGTTCCTTGTTTTTCATTGGTCTAGTAGATTCCAGAGCTATAGAAACCCTGTTGACTTATGACTCTGTCTCCGTGATTTATTAATCTGTGTTGCGTGGGTGAACAAAGGTCCTGCCGATATATCAATTGTTAACAGCTGAACACCGACACACACAGGTGATAACCTTGCACCGGGTTCCACAAAGATGTGAATAATACATTTTTTTTTTTTTTTTTGCTTGCTGCAAAACAGACACGCAGGTTTTTTTTTGTCGGCTGGTCAGGCCTGACTTGCATATCCAATAGGTTATTTGTGAGCTTCTCTGCAATATTTATGAGACGTATCACGAGTGAACATCTCGGTGTTTGTACGGTCAATAATTTCTGTTTACCTGTGTGTACACATATTCCCTCTCATCTTGCTGCTCTCTTCTTGTTCTTTTATAGTTCTCCAAAAGCTTCCTCTGTCATGTCTCCACACATGCATGCATGCATGCGGTCTCCAAATGCTTCTCCCACACGTTGGCAGTGTATTCCCAAAAAAGCAGTAACGCCGATGACACGAATACGTAAGTGGCATGCATATTTCTTTTGACGACATCCGCAACACACGGTCTCACGATGCACACACGGTCAGACAGACAGACCTCATTTTTGTGCAGAAAACATAGAAATTAAAGTCGTACTGTAAGGACACCCATAGGCTTCCAGTCGGAGTCCAATCCGCCCATTTGGATTCCAATCCAGGGGGACCAGCCGCAGGTAGCGAGCGACAGCTGGCTGGTGGAGCCTGTGGCGGACCACACTGTCTGCATTACTGTTACCAGGGAAGGCCTGCATGCACACACACACACACACACACACACGCACGCACACGCACACAGACAGACAGACATGTATGTCAATGTCAGACATAAGCAAATGCTGAAGGAAAGATTGTCTCTGTAACTTCGCCTATTGTCTCTGTAAACACTTTGCCTAGTGTTTTTGTATTCATATACTTTTTGTAACATTTCATTGTTATTTTTGCAAAATGTTATTTTTATTTTTGCTTTTACGAGAAAGAAAAATCTATACATTGATTACATGAAAATGTGTGATGAAATAATCACATGCAGTGCCCTCTTGAGGTAAAAAACAAACAAACAACCAACTTTTATGGAAAGTAAAAAATGCTCCTGGTAAACAAAAGAGAATTTCCATTGAGGAACTTGCAGTCCAACGCTGTGCACTTACTCCAATACTGTCTTTCTGCTTGTACTGCTTCCAGTTGTGCCCAGTGTCACTGGACATGAGCAGATAGGCCGTCAGCCAATCAGAGCTTCCGTAGCGACCCTGCGTAGCGACATCGGCAATCTGAGTTCGCCTCCCGAGGTCGACCTCCAACCACTGGTCCTTATCCAGGACAAGGGGAGACCACCCTCCGGCCCCTGAGAGAGAGAGAGAGTCAAAGAGAGAGAGAGAGCGAGAGAGAGAGACAAAGAGAGAGAGACAAAGAGAGAGAGCGAAAGAGCGAGAGAGAGCGAGAGAGAGAGCGAGAGAGAGAATTCACTCCACATAAACAAACCAAATCTATATTATGATATATCTATGAATGGAAAATCGATTGTGGTTGTAGGTGTGTGGTTGCAAGCAACTGCCAAGCGTGAATATGAAACTAAATCCTAAACTACAAAAGGAAGAAAAACAAAGAACAATCACTCTAGACACGAGCCCAACAAGCAAGATCAATAGATGGTGGTGAGAATGGTGCTAATTCCGAGAGTCAGCAATGTGTGAAGTAAACCCACTGTGCTCTCTAACCGGGGCGATCTATCACAGCGGCGCTCTAAGGCGGATAGCTGCTGCTGTGTCTTCACCACAAGACGTGTCACATTGTCACACAGTGGCCTCAAACTCTGCTCCGAGGCGCCTTTCACAATAGGTACAGGGACTCACGCATCACGCCCCACACCTCTGCCATCTGGGTGTCTCCTTCCCCCTCTCTCTCTCTGTTATGGTCAGATATAATGACCTGGCTCTAGCTCCGGAGAGCTCCTAAGGAAAAACATGCCATTTCAAATCCACATCCACACGCAGGGGTGCCGTAAGGGGGGGGGGGGGGGGGGGGGGGGGAAAGTTAGGACGAGTCTAAGGGCCTGTGACTGACAGGGGCACAATTTCTGTCCTTTCCTGCGGTGGTGGTGATATCTTTTCATGAAGCCCAAAATCCCTGTCCACACGGCATATATATATATATATATATATATATATATATATATATATATATATATATATATATATATCTTGATTCTAACCGCTTTATTAAAAAATATATATATATAGTGGGAGAATGAACAGATAATAATAATAATTCATTGCATTTATATAACGCTTTTCAAGACACCCTAAGCGCTTTACATAGTTTGTGTGTGTGTGTGTGTGTGTGTGTGTGTGTGGCGGGGGGGGGGGGATACAACACCTCATCCGCTACCAGTGTGTAGCACCCACTTGGGTGATGCGGATATATATACTAGATATGAGATGTATGTAAATTGGACTGAATTGGACGCTCAAAAAAAACTCTTGCTTCATTCTGCACTTCTTCTTCATTTCTTTATTTCCGTTGCTTGCTGCTCAAAAAAACGCAAATTAATGGGACTTTCCACAATGGGACTTTTCACAAAGTATTTAGGTCAACAGTGCCCACACAGATGCAGTAGTGTCGTCATTAGAGTGAGTGTGCAACCACAGAGGTTGCATTTCTCCTTTGCAAAAAACTGCAAACCTGTGTCTTGATATCTGTTGCACCCCCGTAGTGGAGGACGTGCGGACAGAGATTTAAATTCTGGTTTTACGGTCAACAGTGCCCACACAGATGCAGTAGTGTCGTCATTAGAGTGAGTGTGCAACCACAGAGGTTGCATTTCTCCTTTGCAAAAAACTGCAAACCCGTGTCTTGATATCAGCAATGACAATATGTGATTTGATGTGTGCAACACTTTGTCTTGAAAAAAACAAACCAGACCCACCTTCTCTCCTGTTGAGCTTAGCGAAGCCCGGCCCGTGGCTGCTGGAGAACTGGGAGGAGCTTCTGAAGGACGAAGGCGACAGATTGGACACCAGGGGACCGTCGCACGCCTCTGCGAACCCATCAAGGAGCAGAGTGTTTATGAGACGTTAAATCAGCGCTGAATCCAACTCCAGACAGAAATGCGGATGAGTAATCTATGGCGTGGTGTTTTGTTTTTTTAACATGATATTTAACACACTATAGCTTCAGCATTCAAGGCACATCAATGTCCTCTGGCTCTGACCATGCCTCACCGGCTAATCAACGAGAAAGGAAGTGGCTATTTTAACCTCTTGTCTGTGCACAGGCGTAATTGCCAGAACCATATTTCTACCATTAAATAAAATACCCTGTCACGTTATTGCTCACCCAATGACTGACATACAGGAAACTAGGGTGTGTGTGTGTGTGTGTGTGTGTGTGTGTGTGTGTGTGTGTGAGAGAGAGAGAGAGAGAGAGAGAGAGAGAGAGAGAGAGAGAGAGAGAGAGAGAGAGAGAGAGAGAGAGTGTGAGAGAGAGAGAGAGAGAGAGAGAGAGAGTGTGTGTGTGTGTGTGTGTGTGTGTGTGTGTGAGCAGCACGGCTTGGATTTTCCATACAGAGAAATGAGTCACAACGGTCTTTATAGCGCCAAGTCTTCCGTTAAATCTACGGGGAAGACCAGCGTGCGTGTGTGTGTGTGTGTGTGTTTATGCATGTGCGCGCGTGTGCATGCTTGTGCGTGTGTGTGTGTGTTTGTGTGTGTGAGTGTGTGTGTGTGTGTGTGTGTGTGTGTGTGGAGGGAGGTTGGGGGTCACTTCATATTGACAGCCGAAGACGAAAGAGATTTCGGTAGGAACACAAAGGTAATTTTCCTGACTCGTGTTTTGGCATTTAAAAGCTGAAGCTCTGTGCCTTTATACTCCCCTGCCTCTACACAGCAGCAGGCAGTGGAGTATGAAAAGGCAGTGCAGCTGAAATGTGGGAAATGGATGGAGGTTAATGGCAAAATACCTGCTGGACACCTGGCCAGTGAACCCCGACGGTGGCCTGAAGTGAATATCAGAGTCAGGGAGAACGGTGGAATATCAAAACATTTGACCTTTAACCCCCCCCCGAGACACGTGTGCAATTGTCATACAACAGTTCCCTGCCTCATGTTTACCACCGGTAAAATGCATGCTAATGTGGTGCAGCACTGTGGGACTGCATTTAAGAAAAAAACACACTTTTAAAACGCGCTGTCCTGAGCTCATCTCTGTCACAGACAAATACAGAGAGAGCGAGAGAGAGAGAGAGAGAGAGAGAGAGAGAGAGAGAGAGAGAGAGAGAGAGAGAGAGAGAGAGAGAGAGAGAGAGAGAGAGTGAGAGAGAGAGATTATTCATTCCTCATTCTGCAACAAAACTAAATCTACTGCCAAAGCAGAGTCTCAGCCACATGTCACTTCACATTTAAAGTCCTGTACAGCGAACATAATGACTCTCTAGGTTTCCAGGGGCTATCATAGCACCATATTCTCCATATCCTTCATTTATGACTGCAGTGCACATATAGTCTGGCAAGCAGTAAGTCAAAATCACCTCGACCACTGAACCACATAATCCAACATCACATCTCGCTGACCCAACACGGCATATTTATCGACTTGATTTATTCATCTCGCAGTCAATGTCAGCTTGTATCCAACACAAACATGAAATCACTTTCTAATGCCACGTCATCCCCTAACCCAGCGGTCTTCAACACAGGTACTGCAGGGGGGCCGTGAAATGTTTTTGATGTTTTGATTTTAGTGGATTTCAACCAAAAAAAATATTGAAATAATATTTTCCAGCTGCAACTTTTTTTTTACGATTTGGCCGGTTTTGCTAAGACCGCAGGTAAATTATTGACATTGTCTATGTCGAGATGTAAATCAGCCAGGATTTTTGTTCATTGTTGTTGTTCATCTTTTGATGATGCCACTGTGTAAGCCTTTTTATATCAAGCCCATTTTGTCACTTTTTCTTCCCACACACACGCACCACATTTAACTAAAGCCATAGGCAAGACATTTGTGAGACAGCATAATTTATTCGCATCATGGTCGATTTTCTCCAGCTGTGAAATTCAAGTTCAAACCAATCAAAATCACAGCAGCCACAATGAGGAGGAACAACTCATTATTTATTAAAACTTAAAATAGCGCATATTCTGCAAAATGTCGATATTCGACAAAACACATACTAAGGTGCAGAGACAGTGATTTGACAGTCATCCTCCCCTGTTCGCTTTATTTCTTTGAGTGAGTAATGGTACCAGGTCATCGTCACTGATTGATATTGAGTTGATCTTGTCATCTCTGCGCTTTGTTCAACAAGAAAGTCAATACATTTCCAGCATCAGGACCACTTATAGTACTCCTCATAATAATAATAATAATAATAATAATAATAATAATAATAATAAAAAAATAGAAGGCTTCCTCATCATCCATTTCTCAGCAGCCTTTCCCCTTTAGGGAATTGAATCTTCCTCTCTGTTGGAAACTCAGTGGTTTGACTCCAGAGCCCCTGGGTGAACAGGCAGTGCTGGTGAACAGGCAGTGCTGGTGAACAGGCAGGGCTGCAGGCTTCACTTTCTGGACATTGCGGGTCCCACAGGGAGGCCTAGGTAAAGGAAAGCTACACATTCTCACTAAAAACAATCTGTGCACTTCCCTATTACGACATGGATTAAATGGGTTCTCCAGCATCACAACATTAGCTGAAATACATTTCTCAGTTACCTTCCCTGCAAGAGGCGGACCCTTGATTCACTAACATTTGCAACGGCAAAGAATAATAACCCATTAGTGGTCATTCAGATAGCAAAAAAGCCTGTTCTGTTTTCATTTCATTTCATTTGTTCAATTCTTAAACTACAAATCCCATAGTAACTGCCTTCAGTATCTATTCCAAGCAACTCTCTATCTGTGTTTTTCGAAGTGTTACTTTACTTTTTGTTATGTACAGTACCTGCTGCTGCTGCTGCTAGGTAACTCTTGTAATACTAACAATATTACAGCTCATCACACACAGCAATATTGTTGTCTGCTTGCCAGTATATCAACACACATAATAGTTAGAAAACTATCTGCTGACGCAAATTATTTTGTAAACATTGTAAGATATAAGCAGCCTGATACTCTCTATGTTCAAAAAGACTATCCC
This sequence comes from Merluccius polli, assembly GCA_030340625.1. Classification (NCBI taxonomy): domain Eukaryota; kingdom Metazoa; phylum Chordata; class Actinopteri; order Gadiformes; family Merlucciidae; genus Merluccius; species Merluccius polli. The sequence continues at coordinate 11,949 of JAOPHQ010004352.1, forward strand.
ATCTTTTTTTTAGATACCTTGATCTGTAAATATTCAAACTGCGATATGAGCTGTAAGCTCTTGTAGTAAACAGGCTGTGTTTTTCAGGACTAGGTATTTCAGTATACTATGGTTTTTTTTAGATCAACATTTGAATCGGTTCTCGATTCTGACCCTGAGATCTTCGAACAGCCGAGAAATTGAATTAAATCACCAGGCAACGCAATTTGTTTCTCACACCAAAGACGGCATCCCGTTTGTTTACGGCCTTTGTAGCCGTAACAAAGACAACGATTTGCCATATTTTTTTCCTACCCTGGCTGAAAAGACATTACTTTTTTATCATTGTTCTTCTTTTATCATCTTTTTTAATCTGTCCTTCAAAAGTGGATTTGTTTGTTGTTTGGCCTTCACAACACCTCGGCTGTCGCAGTCGAAGCCCCCAGAGCACCTCAGCACATGACTGACAGAACAGCAGCAGCGGGCCTCCTGTCTGCCCTGCATTCACCGCAGCAGTGAATACAATTCTCTTCAGCTTCTTTCATCCAATCATTGTCAGGGGATGTGGCTGTGCTTAGGCCCATGGTCAGGGAGTCCTACAGAGAGTGTGTGTGTGTAATGTGTTTGTGTGTGTGTGTAGTAAGTGTAGCCTTCAAAATAAACAATTCTCATATGTGTAAGTCCTTCCGGCTTCATGGCCATGTGTAGCAGCGATGGCGCTGGTCTCCAGTGACCCTGACCAGGGGTCATAAAGACGGATGGCATTGGGGAATGCTCGGTGCAGTAAGAGGCTGAGGTGACACACCTCTTGAACTATGGTGAAGGGAACACTTATCAAAACCAGCTATTATTCATAGGCAAGAAAAAAAAAAAGGCAACTCATGTGCACCTAAGCGATAAATCTTACGGCTGGGAAGGCACCAACCACACCGCTAATCTCATAATCAGAATTAAATCATGTTCACCTCGGTGTATATGTCAGAAATTACATTTTCAGAGTTTATTCTGGAAGTATGACCTCCCTCACCGCTCCACTGTCGACGAATGCAAGTTTTTTTATGTTTGCTTACTGAATACTGATCTTTGTCTCCATCGTGATAAGAGATGAATGCCTTTCTATTCACCTATATGTTGTGTATCCTCACAAGCAGAGGTCTCCACACAGGACTGGACTTTATCCAAGCCAATGACAGACGGTTGGGGGGGGGGGGGGGGTTGGCATTAGACAAATACGATCATGTTCATTTGATCCATCCACACCGCCAAGGTGTCTCATATTTGGAGGGATGGACTGCGGCCCTCTTGTCAGTTTCATCGCTTAAAATACTTTGTCTCCTGGCTCTAGTAAATCTAGATTCATTACTAGCAGCTCCGGGTCCACACAGTGGGCTGACACGGCTGCGACTTCATTAGATCTCATCCACTGAAACTTTTTTGCAGCGCACATTTCCATAAGTAGCACTTATGGAAATTAATGGAAATTACATTTCTGTGTTATTTTTTACTAAAATTCATCAAGTTAGATGGGGAAAATTCTCTGCTACTTCCGGCCAGAAATGCTTTTCCAGAGTGGTATTTTGGTATTAACTGCACACCCTGGCTCGACTGAGTGTCACATGGGTTTTGACATGTGACCACTAACCCTTGCACCTGCTAGGGTTAGAGGTCAAATGGCGTGTCCGTTTTTTCTAAAACATTAGCGACGGTCACATTTTACTTCACCTCATAGGCGGAGGGTCTCCTGGGTTTACTTACCCTTTAGTGGACATTTGGAGAACATAGCAGAGATGACCACCAGGGTAAAGTAAGCTTCATACACATTCCTTTGACGAGGAATGTTGTGTATCAAATTAATTTTCTACCTTCGTTTTTGGGTTTTTTCTTCATTTCATTTTCACAGTACAGCGTCTCGTCTTATGCAAACCTATCTTACGCAAGATGCCTATCTCATGCAAACTTGTACACTCGTACATTCAGGGCTTGGGGTGTGAATACCACTATAACAAACATTTAATGACAGCGTGAGCCACGCATGTTGTCTGATATTCTCTGTTAGGCAATTAGAGCAGCCCCACCGGCCGCAGAAGCTGCATGTGGCGGTACGGCGCTCTGTGCACACAGACGTTTACATGAAAGGTCTATTTTGACTTGCAAAGATGTTTTAAAAATAATGGTTTCCATACTCAGATGTGTTTCTACGAGGATGACCATAACAATCAACTCACTGCAGACTTTAATGAACAATATACTTTCATTAAAGTCCCTCCCTGATCTTTTTTTTTTTTTTTAAAGAGTAAGGTAACAAAAGAAACACAAATAAAAACACGCTTTAGGAGAAATCTCACATGCAGATATGCTGCTCCAGTGTTAACACCCTCGAAACTAACTCCAGCATGCTTGGTGTCGCTATGGTGCTCCAAGTCCTACCTCTGGGTTGTGCTAAACAGCGAATTCAAATGGTTCCCCTTGTAGCACTCAATGTACTTTAACTTTCTAAACCTGGGATTTACCCTCTTGCGCGTAGTAAACTGCAGTAAGCATTTCTGTTTCCCTGCGGGGTAAGATATGCGCTAGAAACAATAAAGAAAAAGCCCCACCATCCATCATCGCAGCAACGAGTGTGTTTGAAAAGATAGTTTAGGCTGTCCACTTATGCGCCAAGCCTGCTACTTACTTACCTACTTACTCCTGTTTAAACATCTTCACTTTACTTCTGCTCTGAGACAGAGCAGTTCAAGATTCGAGAACTTTATCCATCACATCCACATACACTTACGGGATTGTGCAAAAACAGCAACAGTAACAGTGTTTACATTAAAAGGAAGCAACGCGCTTTGCAATAGGTGTGGCTGTAAAATAAGGGATTTGAAAAAACATAAAAATATATAAAAATGTAGTCGCCCATGGGTGCCTCGCGGCGCCCCTCCAGCAGATGGTGCTCTAGGCAACCGCCTATGTCGCCTATGCCTAGAGCCGGCCCTTGTGTGTGTGTGTGTGTGTGTGTGTGTGTGTGTGGGTGTGTGTGTGCATAAGAGGAGCAGTGTGGGTGGGGGGTGGGGGGGGGGGGGGGGGC
>JAOPHQ010004352.1:22500-55000 GCA_030340625.1 Merluccius polli
GTGCTCGCCATCAGTTTACCAGACGGACTGCCAGAGTGGAGAAGGAACGGACTGACTGACTGACTGACTGACTGACTGACTGACTGACTGACTGACTGTGTGGCTCGAGCGCTGATGGGATAAGGAACTGACTGCCTGACTGGATAATCTTACTGAATTTAATGACTGATGGCTGATCTCCAAACAGGCGGACTGACGGACAGATTAAGTGGGTGGCAGACTGACATGGACTGACTTGATAAGGACCGGCTGGCTGACACATTCGGCTTCTTTGTCTGTCCCTGATGAAAGCAAATAGTCTGAACTCACTTTTTCCCTCAATGGCCGAAGTGAGTGACTGGACTAAACCCAGTGGTGGTGTGGAGGTGGTGGTGGTGTGTGTGTGTGGGGATGGGAAGCAAGACAGGAGGTCTCATGGGTTGTCATGGGAGACGGCAATTTGCTGGCAGGGTTTTGAGAGGAGGTGTAGGGCGTTGGTGGAAGAGTGTGTGTGTGTGTGTGTGTAGGGGGGGGGGGGGGGTTATGAAGCGTGATATTGGCTGTGGCACTAAACACCGGGAGGCCAGAGATTGTTAATGATCTCGGGGCACCATGGGGCCTTGGGCTGTGACTGACAGGCACCCTTCAGCTGGAACAGATCGGGATGCGAGGGGTGGGTGTGTGCGTTGGGTGTGTGCGTTGGGTGTGGGTGGGTGGAGGAAGGAGGGGGGGGGGGGGGGTGGTGCAGTCAGAGTTAACCTGCTGTCAGATTACAGAGGGGTGTCCACCGTTCTGGTGGCGAAACATGAGTCAGGATCACCTTCATGTAAAGAGACACACGCATGCACATGCACACACAAACACACACACACACACGCACACAGAAAGCATTAAAGCATCCTTTTTTTATTGCGACATAATGTCCTATTCATTGTCATACTCCTTAGTGACAATTGACAAATCTCATGACTCTATCGTCACTTTTCATTGGGCTAGTTTTGGTCTGAGGCCCCGTTATCGTCTATAACAGTATACCGCCTGGCGTCTTTCCTCGTCTTGCCTTCCTCTCATTTACACTCCCCTGTCTCCCACTGTTTGTCTTGTTTCCCCGTTGTTTGGCTTCTTCTCTGTTCCTGTCGTATCTGACGCGGCCGCCTGCACTCATTTCCTCCATGCATGAGGTCCAAGCCCACGTGTCTCATCTGACACCTGCTGACAGGAGCCCTGAACAAACTATTTCTGTTGTAAACACTCATTACCGGGCCTGCAGGGAGTGCCCCAGAAATGGAGGAGGGAGGGAGATGAAGACGGTTAGGGGGCAGCATTTGCAGAAGCGGTTAAATGCCACCGGTTAAATGCCACCGGGATTCTAATATTAACCTTGATTTAAGCCAGGAAGGTTGTGTTATTTTTTCTTCTTCTTCAAATTCTTAGTGCGGGGGGGTTCCACACTTGGGTCACTGTCTTGCTTCACCGGAGCGACGTATGGTCACATGCCTTGCTAAAGGGCAGTAAGCAAATCAAGTGAATATTGATGTTTTTTGACCTTTTTCCGAGGCGGCTGGTTGATTCAAATGTTATTCTAAGGTTATTGCCTGGACAGTATGTAGGGAGCATGCAAATGTGTTGCGAGGGGTATGCGTTGCATTATGGCACCGTACACACATACCTTACATTTGCATTCCATTTACATGTAGTCATTTATTGGAGTAGCTACACAAAAAAAATGATAGTGCTGCAAAACCTGTTGCAGCGAATTGGGTTGAAGAAATTATATAAACAATTAATTACATACACATTATATAAATAAAAAAACAACTGGACAGAGTGCAGGGTAGCCATAGATGTGTTCTTTATTAGTGTTAGTGCACACAGTTACAGTTGATCACATATTAAGGGCCTTTCTAATTTCTACATTTGGTAGAAGATTTAATATACATAATCTAATGTGGTGTAATGTAATATAATCTGAGGAGCTGTGGTGTGATTGTTTTGTAGTATTTGATAGTGACAGTATCATATTTGTTTTTACCAGACAATGAACCATTTGTTTTTACAGATTATTTCCCGATGAATTAATTGTAATTAACATTGTAGCAGTGCTTGCCAATGTCTTTGGATGAATCCTATAATTCAGTATATATGTACAGCGCTGCAAGACTGTAGCTGTGAGCGTGGAAAAATGTCATCTATTTGCTTTACTTCTGTCCATTTGGAGGCTTGCTTAATACCAGCCAGGCTTTGTGCCCGCCCTACAATTCTTCGGCTCAGTGATTGTAATTGTCTTGCAGACGGCGAAGACGCTGGCAGGGGCCACAAAAAGAGAGGCGCGGTGGGTCGCATGAGGCCCGGGGACCGCCAGTTGCCCACCCCAACATGTAAAGAGGTAAACAAGCCATGTTGTAAAGCAGGGAAATATTTGTAATGTCTGAAAGCCAACCTTAGGAGACAAAGCACCATGTGCCTGGCGCGCGTGTACGATCGAAGCATCGGTTGCACGCTGTATCCCTCACAGGGTTGGGTGACAACCATGCCAACCGCACGTATCGCTCCTTCATGTTCTGATCCAGTCAGGCTGCAGATGAGAAGGCATGATGGCTTTTATTAGCTCTGCTGCTACAGTCTGAAATAGTGTACTGTGCTGACGTCGATCTCCATAACCCAAGGTTTAGTCACTATAGGCTATTTAAAATGGCCACCACTGGCAGCCTATTGTTGTCAAATCAACAATTCAAATGAATCAGAATCAGAGCCCTTTGTGCATGAGCGACTTCAGGTTCGAAGGAGTAAGGGCGCGCTTCTGTTCTGAATGATCTGAGAAGGTGAATTGTCTGGTGTGGTTTGAAAGGGGGAGACAAGCACACAATAGAGAAGAGAGGTCAAAGAAAAATATGCAAGGACAAGGAATGCAGACAAGAACGACAAGAAGGCAAGGATAGGAGACAAGAATCAGAGAGAAGAGATGATGTTAAGGGATTTGAAAGGGGGAATTTTCTTTTTTTAGTAGGTGTCATAAAGGGGTCGTTTCTTTCAATTCAATTCTACTGCTGATTTTTTTTCACAAAATGCATTCATTCATTCATTTCCAAGAGCTAATGTCGTCTCTGATGTGGATAGTAACATCAACCAATTTTGGGGATTGACAGATAATCCTACACACAGGATCCTCTGTGTGTAGGGTTACACTGTTTGCATCATCCGTCATCAGCAAAGTTTGCACGCACACAACAAATATAACCACATCATCTGTATACATTCCTCTAAAACACACTCATGCCTCAGAAATGTTATTCGGGCTGACACCTCAGCTGTGCTGTGAATACTAGTGGGGTGCATTCTCTTGAACACTCAGTATGGTTCAGAGGTCACAGCAGGAGGGAATACAAACTTGCGTGCTTTCAGCTCAACAGGATTTACAGAGAACAAAAACACACCTGATTGACTGGGTGCAACAAGATTGTATCCTCCGTTTCCTGCAGGAAACAACAACAACACGCCTGTCCCCGGGAACATGGGGACAGTAGATCAGTCTGGTCACCTTAGAGCAGTTGTTGCAGTGGTTGGCAACAGGTGGCCCGCGGGCCAAAAGTGGCCCGCCAGCAATAACATCTCGCTCGCAAGATTATTTTGATAATCCGATTTTTTGTATCCATTCTCTGCATCTCCCACACATGCGTGTCTTATAAGGCGGTCTGTGTTGCAAGTTGGTGAATAAAGACACTAGCCAAGATTATGTGTCACTATTTGTATTCCCTAATGCAGTGCAAAACCCAGAGCCCGGCACACAACTGTGGCTCTTTTTTGTTTCTGACTGTCCTACACAGTTTAACCACAGGGATGAGCAGTTGACTAAGCAGTTACAACAAGACACTCTGTCTGTTGCCTTTGATTATGTTCTGGCCCCGCCATCGAATGGCTTAGAAAAAAATCCCTTGATCATTGTCTTGACGGCCCAGCTGAGGGGTGACCAACACTGTAGACGCAGACAGAAATGATTTCACATTTTCAAAAGAAAATGTCTCACAAACACCAAACAATACGAGTAAGCGCATAACCCAGAGGGTGTTACACAATGCTGAGATCTCCTTTGCCCTTTGAGTCAAAGGAATCTGCCAGTAGCCTTTCAGCAGGTCAAATTAACTGACAAAGGTAGCAGGCCTGGCCTGCAATCTTCCATTCTTGAAAGAGGCCAACGAGTCTGGTTTGATCAAAGCAATACATTGACTTTAGTGTATTCATTGAAAAACCTTGGAGTTTGCAAAGTTGTTCTCCGCCATATATTTGAAAAGTAACTTTAAGCGCCGGGTCAACTGTTTTGCCCTTTCATACATCTTCCTGTGATACAGACGGCGGCCGCAGTATAGCCAGTGTACCACCACTGGATCTGTCTGGTGGAACGTGGAGGCGTCTGTACCAAAAGTTGCTCCTGCTCAGAAAAACAAACCAGAAAACACTTCTGGCCAGACTTTCCCTCCCGTTGAACCATTTCCCCCAAAATCCCATCGATTCCATCGACAGTAACGCAGGCAAACCCCGATCCACACTCGCCCCTGGACAAATATATGGGGCTGTGTTCGAATTGGTCCACTTGTGCCCCATATAGTGCACTACTTAGGGTGTCACCATTTTGCACTACTTAATACCCACGCTTAATGCACATGTAAAATATGTGTACAACGGATGCCCACTTATTTCTGCACTATAACCCATGATGCATAGTGGTCATCTAATAGAGTTGGTCTGGCATGTACAGGTTATTTATGCAAATGAGCTGTCAAGGGGGGGCAGCTAACACGTGTCGGTGTTTATATTAACACAACACATCACGCTGATAGATTTCTAGCGCGTAATTACTGTCCGAATTCCCCCCTATACTTCCCTAAGTAGTGTTCACTTCATAGGGAATAGGGAATGAGGGAACAAGTGAGCCAAATCCACCAGGGTGTTACACATTGGAGAGAGAAAGGCCAGGGTTGTGACATTAGCTCAGCACCATTATACCGTTATAACCCCCCCACCACCACCACCACCACCATATGGAGATCTGGAGGTGAATAACATCTAAATGTATTTTCATGATTAAATATATGCTGAGGCATTGGAAGCAGCGCTGGGCCCAGAGATGATGTAACAAGCGGTTACAAAGTGTGTGTTGGGGAAGGGATTTTCCTTCCAGATTATTGCCACGCGGGGTTGACAATGTACTACTAATTGAGCCGGAGTGGGGGGGAGATTAGGGCCACATGAGGTTGACAATATGCTACTAATTACGCGGGAGTCTAGGGGTCCTCCGAGTTGCACGGCAACAGGGCACTAATAGGGTTTCTTTAATCGAACTGTTAGCCCTGTCTTGAGAGAAAACAACAAGCGCCTCACTGTGTTTGACACGCGGGGAACAGGGTGTTGTGTTGTAAGACAGCTTGGGGGTAATAAAAAAGGTTTTCGTCCGCTCTGAGGGATAAATGCTGTATATGCTGTATACTGTGTGGTATCCAGTAAGTGTCTCGGTACACTTGGCCAGAGTTAATGGCTTTTTTTCCACTGATGGAGGAGATAATGCAGTTTGCCAAAAGTACGATGCACACAGCAGTGGGTCAGCCCTGAAAGAGTACACAACAGAACTACCTCTAAATAATTAGCAGTTTTCCACTTCGGCTGCAAAGGTAACTTCTTTAAGATGAGAAAAATGCAAATACAGCTATGTATATGAGCTTGAAAATGAAACCTTTGATTAAAAAGAGCACATAAACAACAGCTGTGGGTCCATAAAATAAAACACAAAAAACATTTTTTTTACACAGGCACAGTGGGTCTTTTCAATTTAATCCATTGTGTGAAGATAAACAAACCTGCTTTTATTATGCAACCAACCTGGTCTTAATTTCCACAAACCCTTTAAGTGGCAAGTTACCTTGCTACATATTCATAAATACATACTGTACTCCACTGCTCGTCCTTCAGTTAGATGCAATGAAATGGATGTAGACTGAGCCACTCAAAAGTACTTACGAAAGATGTGAGGCATTTTTTATCATGAATCAAATGATAAGTGTCACAATACTAAAAGATAAATGCATCCACATTTTTTTTCTATCCTGTAATGTGTAGCTCCTTTTACTTTAAACACATCCTTCAGATCTCTGCGCTGTGCGACCTTGACCTCGCTGGTTTTCAACTCCGACCCCACAGCTCTTAGCTTCATGCTGATGCACTCCGAGGTCGTCTAATCACCACTTAGCGGGGTGTGTGTGCGTGCGTGTGCGTGTGTGTGTGTGTGTGTGTGTGTGTATGTGTGTCTGTGTGCGTGCGCCTGTGTGTACGCGTGTGGTGTTTGCCACACTGAGCCAGGTCCGGTGCCCTTGGATCCGACTCCTGTCTTGTTAAACGAAGAACCTTTTGTACTGTGTCTCCTATTCACCGGCTCACCAGGGTGTTATAGTTTGCAAGAACCTTTTCCATTGGCATTTTCAGAAGGTTATTGTAACTTTCTTTAAAAACAACAACAACAACAACAACAACAACAACAACAACAACAACAACAACAGATTCAACGTATAATATGCTTGGCTTTGGACACGCGTGCAGGGGATCCATAATTTTGTTTTGTTCGTGTCCAAAGAGCTGCCTTTCCCATCTCATTAGGGGGTCACTTCAGGTCTCCATTTTGGCTCACATGCCTGTCTTTGGCAGCAGGGGGGAGCGTGGAGGAGGAGGAGGAGGAGGAGGAGGAGGAGGAGGAGGAGGAGGAGAGTGGAGTGTTAGCATTATCGTGAAAGCAACGCCCTCTGTTACTGTACGGCTTCACATTGATCCTGCTCATCCACAAAGCTTAACATGAGATTTCTCTGCACTGCTGCAGGATCGGAGCCATTAGATCCGTGTCGCCATGACGTGTTTTAGAGCACATTTCAAACTAGCAAATATTGCCTATTGGACCTTTAAACATTTTACACACAGAGAAAGGAGTCAGGGAAGACGGCTATATGAACAGATGGTAGCTTGAGTTTGAATTAATTTTCCATCTGGACCGCATTACACTACAGCAGAGACTCCTGGTCTCTCAATCCTATAGCAGAGACAAGAAACGGACAAAACACCCTTCCTTACACTTTCTTTCGTTCGTGTGTTTTTGAGCGTGGCCTTCTTGGCCTGCAATTATAATTTGCACCAGCTCTCCTGAACTATACATTCCCATATGTCATGCACGGAAATCATTAGCAAATCCATCCCACATGTTGCTAAGCTTAAACATAGTTTGTATTTGTATGTAACCACCTCTGGTGTGGGGAGAATTGTTTCAAACGCCTTATCAACAGTAAACAGCAACTCCATGACATAACAGAGAAATGATTGGATGCTGAAAATCTGGATTTCAATCATTTGCGTTCTCTTCTTTTTGTATTCATTTCAACATTTTTAATCATCACTCCAATTTGCCGTCTCCACACAGACAGGCAGACAGACAGGCAGACAGACAGACAGACAAACACAAGCTACCTAAATCATACATTTCTGAGAGAAAGAGACTTTTCATTAATCAATTCTTAACTAATTCGCCCGAAAACTAGTTCCCCTTCCAAAGTGTGCCCAGGCTGCTCCAGTGTGAAACGCGGTTCACATGGTGCATATTGATTTTCCGGCCTTATTTATCTCTGCCAGGCTCTGGCTGATTGGCTACTCAGTGATTTCCCAGAGTGCTTAGGGTCTCTGTCATGGCGGGTGCCTGATGTTTTAGTCTGGAAGAGACTTCATTTCATGGCAGATTAACAAGGGAGTGTGGAGGCCGTGTCTCCGCATCTGTGTATGAGGTGAAAAAAGTTGGGAGGCATACAAAAGTGATAAAGAGAGATGATATTTTTTGACAGTTACGTGCTGAGCGGTGTGGTCGTCCAAGGACAACTTGAATAGGTTGAGACACAACACAGCACAAAGCTGTGGGCAAGTGAAGACTAAGTGATTTGTTTATTAGTATCCTATTAATTGGAAATTATAGTCTAAATAGTGTACTTATAGTGTTCACTATCTGGGGATTAGGGGATGAGGGCACAAGTGGACCAATGCATATGTGTTTGGTGTGAGAGAAATAGTTAATATATAAGATTAATTTAATATTTTCAATTGTTTAAGTTAGAAAAGGCCTGTTTTGTTACGACATCATGCCTAACATTTCACTGATGCCAACTAACTCTGTTTTTGAACTTTCAGTTTGATTAAAGAGACATCAACCTAAGCTACCCCATTAGCCATCCAATTTCAGCTGCGGCCAAAAATGAATGAGTTGGCGAGCGAGGTGGTTGAGATGGAGCTACGCTGTTGAATCTTAGGGTAATTACAGAAAAAGGTCAACTGAGACTGAAGTAATCTGGTCGATAGACTGGATGGCAGCCTATGGAGTAAAGTGTTGGCCTTTGGGAGAGAAGGAGCTTAATCCTGATTCAACATACAGATTTTTCTTCACTAAGTCAGTAGGTTCCTATTTATTGGATAGTGTGGCTGTTGTTTTGTGGGAAAATCTAATTACGTTTTTTTTTTTGTTATGTGTGTGTGTGACATATTGTTGACACAATGTAATACATATATAGAGATTTCATGAAGATATTTGGAGATAGGATATAAGGAAAAGTCACTTCTGCCTTTCCGCAGCTAGACAAAATGTCTTTGTCTCACACACATACACACACACACAAACACACACACAAACACCATCAATGTTTACTTTGCTATTTGTGTTTTCTGTGGTTGAAAACTCCTGTAGTTCGCAGCAATTAGTGGATTTGCAATCCTCAAGAGATTGCTGTTGCTAGGCTTGTGATCATTTCACTGTGTGTAGAACTTTATTTGCATAAAATAAGTTTCACATTGCATTTTGTAAACCCAGAGGAAATGAATATTAAACTTGCTTGCAAATAGGCAAACTACTTTCATTCAACAGCCAATTATTGATAAAGGATCATGCCGGATAGCACCTAACAATGCAATTCATCTCCAACTACCGTGCACTGCACATACGTGTTAAACAGAAATAACAAAATAACAAATAACAACAACCCCATGACATTAAATAATTGTATCAAATGACACAGATTTTTTTTGTATTATTTTTATTAACCTTTTAATATATTTATTTTTGACACAGCGTGGGAACAAAAACCAGGTGAAGAAAATAAGAGTGACACAAATCCCTGTTTATAACGATCATATAATAATTATTATCAGAATTTTGATGTGTCATTGGGTGAGACAGACACTAATACTAATGTTTTGTTTGTTCATTATAAGGATCCCCGTTAGCAGATGCCTCGATGACCAGCTCTTCTCCCTGGGGTGTGACCATGTGTTTAATGGTAAAGACCAACGGCGCTGTTCTGTTTGGGTCGGTTCTGCAGCAGAAAAGGCGCTGCCCCTGGACTGAGTGGAATATACACGATAGAAACATCACAAAGATTCAGTGTGCAATCATCAAGCAGCAGCCTGTTGGTTTGTTGTTCAGTGGGCTATGGCATAAGAAGAGTCCTCCTCTAATGGCCCATGGCGGAAAGCTGATAGGAAACTCAGAGGATCAGAGTATAGAAAAAGGAGTCAAAGTTAAGTAGACTATCTCCATGGGGGTCAGGGGAATAAACCGACATGTCATCAAAATAAACAGCCCTTCGGCTCACGGACTCACTGGCACGTGCACAACAACGATAGCATATTCCACCACTGAAGAAATTACTTGAGCCTCACTTAAAAGAAGAACAAACAATGTTATGGAAAATATTAAATATTAATATTAAATATAAAAAAATGAATGGAACTGTGGCAGTTGACCCCTTCCACACGCCACCTAAGTGGCTTTGTTGGGCTCCTCAGACACAGGAAAGAGGTAGATGTTGTAAAGCCAGTGTATTGGAGATGGCAAGATGGTAGAGCCAGAGCAGATGTTAGCATGCTGTCATGACAGAGCTCTCTTCCCTGAGTGTGTGTGGCGATGGCTGGTTTATCCTGGGTGCCTTGAATGTTCGTGCACCACAGGTGTGCAGCTCCACCCGGCCCCAGAGTCTGATCTGTCTGACACACACCAGGTGAGGCTGGTTGAACCAGCCATCAACTACACACACACACACACTCCACATACCACCACCCCCCATCCAAGCCAAACAGAAAAGAAAACGACAAACTGGACCAACAAAAAAACAGACTCTTTACAGTGTTGTCATACCTAAAACAAAAAATCAACCCCAAAAATCCCATTGCCCCCACACCAACCCCAGTATTGGGCTTCTGTGCTGGCTGGCAGAGGTGCAGGACCTGGGCTGCTGCGAGCTGGTTAGAGGGGCTGCTCGCTTCAGCCGGTTGCTATATAAAACAAATTTACATGAAAAAAAAAGATTGAATTCACTGCATGAATTCCATTTAAAATTGGCCACTTAAAAAGAAAAGTGGCATTGTTTTTTGAGTGATGGCTGCGGTACTTGTAAAGATGTGTCTACTACTAAACGCACAGCAGAATATAGTAGGGAAAAGAATAAAGGGGAAAAAAAGAAAGAGTGTCCGTCGAAGGAATGTATAAAACCTTCAAAGATGTGACAGCCCTTGCAAACATGGCCTGCGCTGTTGCACTGTTTTTACCGTGCACCAAGTTTGAATTATTAGTGGTAAAAATACATCCGCTGTACCAATGTCCCTGTGGCTAACCGCATTGGACGTATGGGAAAAGATAATTTACCATCAAGTGTGTTTTTTTCACTCCATTTCGATGATAAAACAATGACAATGACACAATGGACCACAGGTTGCGGGAGAAGCACCTTTTTCATGTCATATTTGCTGATAAAGACATTACTGTCGAGGTTGTGTTTTGCCCTCTTTCTACTGGCTGTGTGACAGATGAGCAGCTTGTCACCCTGTTGGATTCATTTGCGTGTGAACATAACATTGATTGGAAGAACTGCGCGGGAACATTTGAACATGTTTTGATGGCAGCACAAGCAGAGGCTCTTGCGTCAGTCCCAGGAACAGAGCCGCATCAACAACTGGTCCATAGTGAGCTGTGTTGGTTATCCAGCGGGGACCGCGCTCTGCCTCGCTTCTGAGCTGGCTGAGGAGTCGAGGCCCCCCCGTCTGGAAAATAAACACTCCCTTGGCTAAACATTTTTGCTGATCAAAGATGGATCGGCCTCCTAGCCTACTTAGCTGACATTTTTGGCCCGGTGGTATGACCTGAATGCAAGGCTCGCTTCACACTCCAAGAAGAATGAGGGATAGGTCGGAAAACTCTGGGTGTGGCAAACTGGTGCGGACGACGACTTCACATTGCTAGAAAAAGAAGAAACAGAAGTACAGAGCCCATCTCCAGGTTGAGGATGATTTGCATTGTCTATACTATATACCATAAACCACGTCTGGAACACTTGAGGTCCGGTGAAGAACCAATGACAATGGGCTCTACCGGCAGAATAGAGAGAGAGGACATTATTCAGGAGTCAGGAAAGCAGAGTGTCCCAGGACCCAGCTGTCCTTTTCCACATCCTCCAGAGCATCCCAGCTACCGGCCCATAGCTCTCCAAAGTCCACCGCTCATCACTGACAATCGTAAAGCTGGGATGAACAAGACTCTCTTTTCGCCCGAGAGAGGGTGAGCGAGGGCCTTTCCCAAGTTCCTGTCCACAGCTGCTGGGAAAATGCACAGGACCATCATTGACTGGTAGTCATCATCTTAAGAAACATGACAGCACACAATAAAGTAACGGGATTTCTGAAGTTCATAGAAGTCAAAGACAAAACTGCCAGCATCCCTAACGGCAATTAAATGAAGTCTGAATCTGGCAGAAAAGTTAATAGTGCAGAACTACGATGGGCCAGCTGGGATAAGTGGTAGTGCAATGTAGGCATGCACACTAATGATGAACCCAAGCACACTATTTTCCCACTGCTATTCCCACCAGTTAGACATTACCTTGCAACAGACATGCCCATCCAGGATATTAGAGCTGAAGGTGTTTTAGCTGATGAAGCTGCACTTTCTTTTCTAACTCACCGAAAAACAACGGTTTCTGCTGTTTCAGAGACATCAGACAGAAGAAACCCGGGGGCCATCTGGCACACGATGAAACTTTAAAAGCAGCACTGTAAATGCAGAATGGGAGAGTCAGGGAGATGTTGGCGTGTTTGGAGACCATTTGTGCGTAACTGGGATGGGACAGGGAATAACCATCAGTGAAGCATATGGCCTGTTCCTGCACTTGCAAGAGACCCGAAGTTTCTGCAGCTACTATAGTTTTCCACTGATGCCATGCCAGAAGTGGATATCCTGTACAGCGGCGTAGAGAAATCGATGCTGCTGGAGTACATCACGCATTGTAAACCTTCAAATTAAATGTAGGCGAGATAAGTGAATGCAACACATATCAACTGCAAAGAGTTGGCCATCCTCTACAAACACAGAGAGCCAGATGCAGGGGAATCTGCACTGTCTACAAAGCATTCATGAAAACAACTGGGGGGGGGGGGGGGGGAAGGGGAGGAAGGGGGGGGGGGAGTGAAGGGATGAAAGGGAGGGGAGGCGAAGGAAGGGGAGGGGAAGGGGGGGGAGGGGAGGGGAGGGAAGGGATGAAAGGGAGGGGAAGGGAAGGGATGGGAGGGGAAGGGAGAGGAGGGGAGGAAGGGAAGAGAGGGGAAGGGAGGGGAGGGAAGGGAGGGAGGGGAGGGAAGGGATGAAAGGGAGGGGAAGGGAAGGAAAGGGAAGGGAAGGAAGGGAGGGGAAGGGAAGGGATGAAAGGGAGGGGAAGGGAAGGAAAGGGAAGGAAGGGAGGGGAGGGAAGGAAGGGAGGGGAAGGGAAGGAAGGGAGGGGAGGGGAAGTGAGGGGAGGGATGGGAGGGCAGGGGAAGGGAGGGAAGGGAAGGGAAGGGAAGTGAAGGGAGGGGAGGGATGGGAGGGCAGGGGAAGGGAGGGAAGGGAAGGGAAGTGAAGGGGAGGGAAGAGAGGGGAGGGGAGAGGGAGGGGAGGGGAGGGGAAGGAAGGGAAGAGAGGGGAGGGAAGGGGAGGGGAGGGAAGGGAAGGGAAGGGAAGGGAAGGGAAGGGAGGGGAGGGGAAGGCAAGGAAAGACAAACTACTGACTTGTAAGGTTTAAGAATCAGAATAAATCAACTATAAAAGGAATTAAAATCCTGAACTTATGTTATTGATGAATCTGTGAGCATCAACAGTATTTAGTGTACTGTCCTCAATTCAACACAAACATGTAAAACATGAACATATTCACTGAATCTCAACACTTGATGATAGGCCTCAAACAAAAACACATATTTCAGAGTAAACATAATAACTTCATAATAACAGAGTAACATAACATCAATAACGTATTTCAATAAAAAAAAAAAATATATAGGCCTATATAATACCTCAAATGAATTATTGTGTGCACATGTTTCCTATACAATTGATCCACTTGACATTTATAGGCTATAATTAACTAACTATATTTATTTATTTATTTTTCATATTGTTTTGCACATAATACTCATTATTTTCCGACCTTTTTCAGTTATTCACTATTGATAGGCTGCTATCGACCCGCTTGAAAAAAGCGCGTGTGCTCACACTCTTTTTGGCCTTCACGGGGTTCCGTTGGAGACCGGAAGTGAAAACCATGACGAAACCCGAAGTGTCCTGGCCATAATAACAGACTTTGGGCACGGGAACCAATGAGTGCCAAGTACGAGCCGTTGCAAGCGGTTGCAGCATTTTTATACTAAATAAATAGCGGGTTAGTTTGGGTTTGTGCGCCATAACTGCGTCAAGATGTCCGGAAGCGGTGCGTTAGAAAACGCGAACCCGCTCATCTTCCAGCGGTCCGGCGCGAGGCTGCTGACCGCGACGGATGAAGACGAAGATGTCCACGACCCCATCGACGACAGGGAGATATTTGATATCCTTGTTGCTATGTGAATAATGAGGAGGAGGAGGATGGTGTGTGTGTGTGTGTGTGTGTGTGTGTGTGTGTGTGGTGAATAACTCCGTCATTCGTGTGTGTGGTGAATAACTCCTTCATTCGTGTGTGTGTGTGTGTGGTGAATAACTCCGTCATTTGTGTGTGTGTGTGTGGTGAATAACTCCGTCATTCGTGTGTGTGTGTGGGGTGAATAACTCCTTCATTCGTGTGTGTGTGTGTTGAATAACTTCGTCATTTGTGTGTGTGTGTGTGTGTGTGTGGTGAATAACTCCTTCATTCGTGTGTGTGTGTGTGTGTGTGTGGTGAATAACTCCTTCATTCGTGTGTGTGGTGAATAACTCCGTCATTCGTGTGTGTGTGTGTGTGGTGAATAACTACTTCATTCGTGTGTGTTGTGTGTGTGTGGTGAATAACTACTTCATTCGTGTGTGTGTGTGTGGTGAATAACTACTTCATTCGTGTGTGTGTGTGTGTGTGTGTGGTGAATAACTACTTCATTCGTGTGTGTGTGTGGTGAATAACTACTTCATTCGTGTGTGTGTGTGTGGTGAATAACTACTTCATTCGTGTGTGTGTGTGGTGAATAACTACTTAATTCGTGTGTGTGTGTGTGTGTGTGGTGAATAACTACTTAATTCGTGTGTGTGTGTGTGTGTGTGTGTGGTGAATAACTACTTCATACGTGTGTATGGTGAATAACTACTTCATTCGTGTGTGTGTGGTGAATAACTCCTTAATTCTTACGTGTGTGTGTGTGTGTGTGTGTGTGTGTGTGTGTGTGTGTGTGTGTGTGTGTGTGTGTGTGTGTGTGTGTGTGTGGTGAATAACTACTTCATTCATGGGTCAAAATCAATTGTGTTAAGGCCTTAACGAGAAGTACATTTGATCAGGTCCATCAACGACCCAGAACACCCCCTGTCTCTGGAGGAGCTGAATGTGGTGGAGCAGGTCAGGGTCCAAGTGAGTGTGCCCTCCTTGTCTTTACACACACACACACACACACACACACACACACACACACACACACACACACACACACACACACACACAGTATACACTAGCTATCTCCCTCTCTACTCCAGGTGTTTTTAAGTAGATGGTCTGAACACATGTTGTCTTACAGTTTGCCCCCCCCTCTCCTCCTCCTCCTCCTCCTCCTCCTCCTCTTCTTCCTCTTCCTCCAGGTAAATGATACAGACAGTACAGTGGGCATTGAGTTCACCCCCACCATCCCCCACTGTAGCATGGCAACCCTCATCGGTCTGTCCATCAAAGTCAAGCTGCTCCGCTCGCTGCCAGACAGGTTCAAGGTATGTGTGTGTGTCTGTGTCAGCCCATGTGTTATCACTGTGTGTGTGTGTGTGTGTGTGTGTGTGTGTGTGTGTGTGTGTGTGTGTGTGTGTGTGTGTGTGTGTGTGTGTGTGTGTGTGTGTGTGTGTGTGTGTGTGTGTGTGTGTGTATTATTCATTGTCATTGCTTCAGTCACGACTACAGGTTGGTTACTAGCCAGGATCTTTACTTGACACGGGTCAGGCGCTTGAGCAGCGGTTAAAATGTGCCTCTGTCATGGTGACTTGTAAATAATGGGATAATGGGAGCGCTATCTCTTAACGGTTTCCTTTTGTCGGATGTGATTCACATGTTTGTTTTTGTATGTGCCTTTCCTCAGATTGATGTGCACATCACCCCAGGGACTCACGCTTCAGAGGACGCCGGTAAGACGTAGTCAAATATATCTTGATATCAGACCTATATAAAATATAGGAGTAGTGCTTGGCAATAGTAATAAAAGTGTAATGCAAATAGTACTCCCCTACTTGTTTGGTCCCAGTGGGTGGCAGATCGGGACACTTTATGTAAGTGAGTAAGTGCTAGATAAAAAAAAGTGAGAGAATCGTTATCTCAATTGTATTGTATTAAATTGCTTTCCATTTATATGGCACACTTTTTTTTAAAAGTAAGGCTGAGAGCAATCAAAGCAAAGTGCAGTATAGAATATAGGAATCAAAAAAGCAAGGCTTGGCTTAAGTCACTAGCGACTTGGTCATGACAGCATATTAACATCACAACACTAGTGCTACAGAAACCTAAATAGAGACGGTACTGTGTTTGGATGTAGACTCTTATGAATTGCGAATAATGCGTGGTGACGGGTGGGTAGATCCGGTGACTACTGTAAACTCCAGGTATGGACGATTTCCACGTGACGTGTGCTGCTACAGGTCGATAAAACAAGGGGGTTTGTTCTGGTTTATTTCTTTTGTTTTCAGTCAACAAGCAGCTTGCCGACAAGGAGAGAGTAGCGGCAGCTCTGGAGAACTCCCAACTACTCGAGGTGGTTAACCAATGCCTGTCCACCAAGAGTCTCTGAGCAGCCACACCACCACCGGGGAAGATGATCACGTGACTAGCCAAACCACATAGCCCCCCACCCCACCATGTCTCTTCAAACGGGAGCACTTCCTTTCCCTCATGAGTCACAATGAGTTGAATTCCACGTTTTCACAAAAACAATGAAGATATTGTCCTCAATAAAACATGGCCGTCGTTCCATTAATTGACATGTAGATGGGTTTTTGTTCTGCACTTACATTCATTTTGTGTGAAATGTGAGTGATTTTAAAATACGTAAGTGAATGGGGTTGGATATAATATTTTATCATGTTTGTGTATACTCGTATTTCAATAAATAATATTTTGAATATTTTATTTCTAACAAACAGCTGTTACTTTTGTACTAATTAATGGTGAGTCGTATTGCATTGAAACCACCGATCAGTAATGTGGAGATATTCGGCTGTATGGAAAGAAGGCCTTACTGGCTAGTGCTTCATTGAAGTCTGTATTGATTTGCAACAACGCCTTCGAATACACAAGAGAACACCGTTCTTACTTCCAATGTCAAGTGCAACAATATGAGTAATGCAAAACATTTATTTGGATGAACCTTCGATTCACACTCAGGTTGGCCATTTCTACTAGTGTACAGTTCTCGTATAGGAAGAAGGGAGTGATGATAATACCTATGCCTAATAGGCAAATCTGCATCACATTTAAATGTAAGCCACTTTATTTAAAGTGTCTTATTTACCTTAAGGCAATAAAATGCACCAATCACAGTCGGGTGAAGTTGATGGACATTGCAAGTAAAAAGGCATTTTATCTTAAGTCCCACAAATCCTGCACGTGTTTGCAACAGAACATGAAGTTGGTTCGACATGCAGATGCATATTCGCACACAATAATAAATCTTGCATTCAGACTCCTGTTTAAAATCTAGCACCTGCTCCAAACTCGACTATTCAAGCGAGCCACATTGACTATGATGCATTTGTAACAGATCTGTGTGGTCCTTCTGTTCGGACATGTAAATGCTTGACCGCACACAGGTTGCCAAAGTGATTCTTACGCAACCTTGTTATCAGACCTGATTTTGCATTTCCATACAACCACCCATCATTACCAGTCTGTTCCTGTTCTGCCTAGTGAGAGGCAATCCCAGCAGAGGAAGGGCATAAGGCTGCCAGTCCATTGCAAGGTCCATTACACCAATCACACCATTCAGTGCCTCCAATTAGCCCGAGTGGTGAATCTACTCAGAGCGGACCTTGGCAAATGGAGAGAACATCCACGTTGACAGGACCCCCCCCCCCGGCGGAGAAGATCTCATGAGTTGCTGGCTGCGCGCATATTTGTACCACCGGCCATGTCGTTCTCCCCATCTGGACGTACCACTGGCCTGCCATCGTGATTGGCATCCCGGGACACCGATGGGTGATCAGCCCTGTTCTGGTTGGGCGAGGGAGGACTCTCCTAGTGTGTCATGCAGCACCAGCATGCAGCTCTCCAGAATGTTCTGCTCTTCCTGCCGGAGTGACCTGACCACACTCAGCTGCTCTTTCATTGGCTCATCACAATGCTGGAGGAGACTGGAGATCTACGCGCACACACACACACACACACACACACACACACACACACACACACACACACACACACACACACACACACACACACACACACACACACACACACACACACACACACTCTAAGGATATTGCATTTCTCAAATGCGCCAACACATTTTGTCACCCACCAAAGCTTTACGATAAAAACACAATGGGTGTGTGCTTAGTACGGTGCACAATTTACTATACAAAGATGTTCCTGTGTGTGTGCTTGCCTTATCCATGGATGCGTTTGTGTCCTGCAGCAGTCTTTGACAGAGTGTCCAGGCGGTCCGAATACCCCACTGCTCGCTGTCTTCGCACACCAACTGACCAAGCAACACGGCTTTCCAGTGCGGACTACCGGAAATCCACACAAACAAACAAGCGAGATTCACCTCAATGTCCAAACGTATCCAGCAGAAAAGTACCATTGGTCAGTATGCGCGTGTCAATGTGTGTATAACGGGTGGCGGCGGGTGAGTTGTTACTATGAGGACTGCGGCAGGGCCAACACCTTGAGGACGGTCATCAGCCTCCAACTGGGGCCGTCACTGGACACAGTCAGATTACTACAGAGGGAGAGAGCCACACAGAAATGGTTGTCTAGCAGTGCACCTTGAACCTCTTCCATACCCAGAGACTGGGAGTTCCCTTTAAATCGATTGATCGGGTTTGGATTTGCTTCTAAAAACTACCAACACGCAGCACTAAAAACCATGTGGAATGACATCTCACTATGATGGAAGGTGTCTCTGTATGCCTAGCTGTCCTTTGATTTTCTTGTCAACCTTTCATCCGATCGACCTCACAATTGGCGGGTGTATTGCTGAGGACCCAAGGAAGGGCAGTGACGAGTGTGAGGTTGTTTGGATGAGCGGTTCTCGAGAAAGCTGCAAGCAGCAATACCAGAAGCCAAGCGAACAGGCACGTTTTGAACGGGTACTGCATTAGTATACATTTAATGACATACAATTAGTATAAATTATGTAAATTTTACACAAATTACATACATTTAATACAAATGACACACATTCGTAACTCCACATGTGGGTTTATAGTGTGCAGGTTATTGATGAGAGGACTTACTGAGAGAAGTTATTTTCTCTTAGAAACTTCATCTTATGGTCTGCACTCCTGTCGACAGCATCTCTCAGGACTTGTTGAAGGAGATCTGAGTGAGGGGAGTTAAAGAGAGGAGACAGCGTTGACCTTTGAAAGCCGATTCATAACTGCACTGCAGCAGAGCATCACTCGCTGGATATATTTCCCAATACATTTCCCAAATCCCAAATCACACAAGCACGAAATAAATTATCCTCCGTTCTGGAGTAGAGGACTAGTACTCATAGAAAAGTTAAAAGATGGTGCAAATGGTGAGTAAAAACTACTATGCAGTGCTAATATTAATGTCATATATATATACACACACACTTTTTCTTTATCTCGTATATATTATTTATTTGACAATAATACTGAATATCACCCTTCAAAGCCCACATAAAATCACAGTCTGTAGTTGTCCGTAAGGAACATGTAATATATAATACATCACGATCTACAGGCTACTACCAGACAGTGAATCAATTGGTTAACGAGTTCATCTTGCATATCAACGTAGGTTACGTTGGCGGGGCGGCAACAGTAGGACCTCATTGGTCATTCACAACTCGGCACACGTCATTTACAAAACAAAGGTTAAAGGTAGGTGGGGGGGGGGATACAACCACTAACTAATCGACTATAGCTCACCTGTGTCAATGTAGACCACACTATTGGGGTTGCCCGGTGCAACAAAGCCATACTCTATCAACAGGCGTTGGTTGTCATGGGAACCATAATTGATGAAGGCCTGCTGATAACGCTGTATTCCAGCGACAGTCCTGATCTCGTAGCATGCGGTCACATGATTGAAGCTCGCAGACACCTTGATAAACAAACAACAACAATAGTCACACACAGTTTAAAATATGTAAGAGCCCCCCCCCCCTTTCATACAATAGTGACCATATACACATTTAATTAATCAGAGCTTTTGGTGGTTGAATAAGAGATGCACAACGTTAGCGTTCCCATTGGCGACCTCTAGTGGCTCGAGTTATAGCTACAATTTTAGCCATATCGAGGTTTTGGGGGTGCATGTACCTGCACATCAGGCCGGTGGTTAAGCAGGTCCAGGAAGGGAGCCAGAGCGTACACATCTTGTCCAGACAGGAAGGGGCTGGGTGGGCGGGACATGAAGACTGAGCGGGTATTGACACTACACCATGCCCATCTACAGGGAGAAAGAGTGGATTAAGGAGTAGCAGATGAATAGGAAGTTCACAGTGGATGCCAGTACAGTAGAGATATTCAGATTCAGACCAGAGCTATTAAAACGGACCATGAATCAATAGTATTGAAAGAATAGGATAAACTCACCTCAGAGCTTCATAGGTCAACACCTCATCCACAGCCCGGCTCAGGATTGGCTGCAGGGACCTAGACCAGTCAATAAGAACACTGCAGAGTTTATAAAGAATCTTCCAGTCTAGGACTAAACACACAAACTACACATACATTTGCATGTGTTGTACATATGAAACTGACAGACTTGTATGTTATCAATTGCCTTGATGCATTAGTTTCACCTGAAGAAGTCCTGATGGGAGGAATGAAGATCTTTTACTGCCTGTCTCTGATCTAGGGCTCGGCTTTGTATGCTGGCCGGCAGGAGCGCAATGACATCATCGCTAAAATAGGCGGGACAAGTGTATGTTGCGGGCAGGATGTTGATATAAGCGAACCAATCGGAATCTTCTCCTCTGTGTCGCTCACACACCAGGAAGACACAGAGAACCAATAAGGGAGAGAGGTGGGGTTTCCAGCTGCAAAGAAAAATGCAGTTGCATTGAATGAATTGATTGCATGAAACTTGGACAACTAACAGCAGCTTTAAATATGATTAAGTGCATCTCAAATATGGAGTTATATGGCTAAAACAATAAAATCTAAATGATTCCCCAAAAATGTTATCCAAGCACCCAAAACTTAAAAAGTACATCCATAGTAGCTTAGCAGTGCGTAGATTATGTCTTTGAGTGAGTTGGTTCTTGAGTGTGTACCTCTTGATGTACGGCCCAAGGTAGCTGTCTAACACGGTTGAGGTAGTGATCAGGCAGACCTCTGGCAGAGAGATAATCAACTCGTCTGGCTGCCAAAGACACCAAGGGACAGATATTATGTACGCTGTCTGGATGCGGCCGTTAGAAATGTAAAATTGGAAACGAGCAGAACATTAAGTTGCTATTCTTTTTTATCTAGCCCTCGACTCGGTATTGGGCACTGCAGTATTGGTATTGTTTGCACCAAAAACCATTTCACTACCTAATGTGTTGTAATTAAACTGTGCCAATTAAACTACAGATACAGGAATAATTGTACTCTGCCTGGCACTGAGTCAGCTGATTTTGCTCATTACATCTGAGGTGTGTTAATTATCGCATCCTCATGGTTGACTAAAATGTGATCGTTGTCTTCACTTCACTAAAGTTCTGCCTTGGTTAATATGATCATTAATATCTTACTTTAATGATCTCATGGGCCTGCAGACCTCTCCCAGTGTCTAGAGAGATGGAAATAGAGAGCAAGCGTGAGCTCATAGATTGCATGTGTGTGTGTGTGTGTGTGTGTGTGTGTGTGTTGATGTACATGTTTCCACTTGACATACCATTAAATTGGGCTGGCTGCAACACACAGGCAAACCCACGCTTGCGAAGGAATCTCATCAGAGTGACATACTGCAGCTGGTAGGATAGGGACACTGGGATACACTTTTTTATTAAAGGATGTCATTGCAATGTGCAAAAAAATGTGAGGAGAAAAAAAAGGGGGTATGAAAACGGTAGGAAAAATATGTAGCTGCCAACTGATGTGTAATTTAAAAAAAAAAAAGGCTAAAGCTCTCACCTGATTGGCCAGTTTGTCTCCGCCTCCGCTTTCTGCTCGCCCGTCCGGCTCTGTGGCCACCACGCCCCAGCTTAGTCACGTCCTCCATCTGCAACATATACACACTTTATATATATATATATGTCCACCATTCATAATGCATGGCATGCAGCATCGGGGTAGGAATAGTCTAGTCTAGTTGGTCAGGTCAGGAGTACACCTGTAGTAGGCATGGCTTGAGCAAGATCACCCCTACCTGCTCATTAATGACACCGACGTTTATCTGAATCATCTGCAAATCTGCCAAATATCTAGTGATACTGTAGTTTGATTAGAAAAGATGCTGCAATGTGACAGACAAGCTCTGCAAGCATGACACCAATCACCTCAAACCCAAGACAAGTCGACCATGAATCCCTTCGTTTAAATCGCCCCCGACTTTAAAATCTCACGTTTTACATAGATCGTGCAAGATACATTAATTTCCACAAAACGACAAACCTCGGACGAATACGCAGCACGTTACACACGTGTGCCGGTGTTGTTGTTTTTTTCTTCCGGTTGTGCGCGTAGTCGTTGCGCAGATGTCTCACGGCGGACGGACCAGGAAGCGGCCAGATGCGTCTGCGCAGATGTTGCGCAACAATTACGCCTAGTGTGTTCCTAGTTAAACCTCCTTACCTGGTCGCACACATCTCCACATCTCCGCAGACACGGTGCCTTCAGCAACACGCAACACAACCAACTCAACAGTAAGTGCAAACAGCTATCCCATAATGATCATACATTGCTTCTAAATGTAGTTTAGTGTGTAAAGTCGAGATCAGGTTGAATGAGAAAGTGGGAAACGTCAATATGGGGTATTATGTAACCATAAAGTAGCTTTATCACTAGTTAGTATGCGTCTTGTTTTACCCTTTTTTAAAGTATGCATTATAATAATAACGCATTATTATGGATTAATGCGTAGATGCATGCATGGCGATGGTGGTTTTTATAGTGAATATGACTGTGCTTGTCCACATCTTGCATCATGGTGCACATCTGCACTCCTAATGACAGTACAGATGTGCTGTAACACCATTATGCTCATTAGGTTTCATTGTGCAGCAGATGATGCAGTGCTTAAGGGTTAGAAAGCCTAGTGCCAGTTGATCATGGACACCTAGTACTTAGTAACTGGGTCTGGTAACTGACACTCAACTGGCTGCAGTCCAGTGAGTGTCACCATGACCAAGCATTTTTTTTCTTTTTTAATATACCTATGAACTCTCCCCTATATGCGATGCCTGTTGTGTTTGTGTTGCCTATTGTGTTGTTGTCTGTTGTTTTTATCGCATGCAGCATCATGCATATTTGTCCAGGGTGGAACAGGATCCTGAAGCCCCAGAGCTACAGACCGGGTTTTGGCCCCCGTTTGATGATTTTGTAAAAAAGATAAAGGAAATGATTGGAGGTCGTTTGAGTCCTAAATGCTCTGCTATACGGATGGGGACAGACTAAGAATATGCCAGAATAGGCCTTCTCCGCCACAAAGCCCAAGGCCTGGCCGGCGGTGTCTGCTTCAACTAGTGAGCCGAGGGGGTTATACATGGCACATGTTGGTGCTTGGGTCACACATGCTGTATATACTGTAATACCGAAGTTTCTGGGTTCGAACTCCAATCCCACCTGACTAACTGCAGGCATCGTTGAGCAAGATGCCCTAACCCCAGGGCATCGTGTATCTGAATTAACCACATTAAAGCGTCGGTTAAATGACTCAGTAGTAGTATTAAATAAAGTAATTAAGTAAACATGCTTAACAGAAAAACAGAAATAATCCACATGACAGCCCCCACACCACATGCACCCACACTGTGCATCACATGTGAATACATACAAGAGCCTCATCATAGTCCCACACCTCATATGGTTTCTCTTGTCTGCCCTATACTCTACATCCATGACCCTATACTACAGGGTCGACTGGTTCATCTTGATCACATTTTTCAATCTGTTAAATAATAGGATTTATTTTTTTATCTGTCATGGCATCACATACAACACAGGGTGCAGAAAGCAATCTAGCTATTTAATCAATGTAGAAGAGAAAGACGGTTAGCCTCCCTGGTGTCCCCCCCCCCCTGCTGGTGGGCCACGAGGCTGTAGCCTATGCTGCCTATTCCTCTAATAAGGGTCCTTATGTGCTCTTTCTGTTTCTCTTCCTCCCTTTTCCCGCAGACATGTCTACCAAGGTGGCTGTGGTGACGGGCAGTAACAAGGGGATCGGTCTAGCCATCGTCAAGGCGCTGTGCCAGCAGTTTCAGGGAGTCGTCTACCTCACTTCCAGAGACATGTAGGACAACTGTCCTTGTTGTAGTAGTACATTTTGTTAATTGCATAGTTGATTAGGCACAACTACATAATATGGTTATATACCTTTTTTCTTTTCATCTTATTTTTCAGTTGTATTTTTAGTATTGTTAGTATTATTATAAACACACATTGGATATACGTATCTTGGTCTTTTCATGGCATACTACAGACATCAAGATAAATATTCAACAACATTGTACAGCATTTTTATGTTGGGTCCTAAAACATCTGATATCGCATCGGTGTATGCAATTTGAATTAAGAAAATGAACCCCCATAGTGTCAACATAGGAAAAATCAGGACTTTCAAAAACAAACATCATGGTCTAAAAGTGGATTTGACTCTGTCAGAATTTGACCCAATCTAGCCAATGATTCACTCAGTGTTAATGAAACTAAACTAAAACGATGAGCTCAGATTGAGGCATGCTTTTGTGGTTCTAGTGGGCGTGGAAAGGAAACCATGGACACATTGGTGTCAGAGGGACTCAAACCCATGTTCCACCAGCTGGACATCAACGACCTCAGCAGCATTACGGCGGCGGCGAAATACTTTAAGGAGAAGTATGGTGGCGTGGACATCCTCGTCAACAACGCTGGGATAGCGTTCAAAGGTATCGCTGGTTTGCCTTCTTGTGCGTTATTGCGTTATTATTTTCCGCCTTGAGCAAAGCAATTGTGACATACTATTTTCTTCGGCATTAATGAAGTACTCTGAATCTGAATCATTTATTTGACTTGGAAAATGTGCTGATTTTATTATGGAAGTAAGATGTGCTCTGAATGCCGTTCCATGTTGTTACTGAAAGCTGCTGTAGGTAAGATTCGGGAAGACTGGAAGAGAGCAAGATTGAACAACCAAAAACCTCTCTGATCCCGCCCTCCACCATTTTCAACTCATACGCTCACTGTTGTAGTTTTGCATGTGTAGTATATTCTTCTCGGCTGCCAGAATACTGGTTTGTGGATGATGAAATGATGGAGGTCCGCTCCCAAAAGTGTCTGAGTAAATAACTTTTTATTTAACAGAGAACACAAGCGGGATGACATTCTATGCATCTGAATGGTGGCCGAATCTTCTCCCAATCTGAGTCCGAATCCCCCAAAGGGGTCCGAAACTCTCTCTCCTCTCTAATGCACACACTTCTTATAGGCCTCTCTAAGCCATACCATGCGTGACAGTCCAGCAAGCTTAACCAGCACACCTAGACTGTTTAACTTTTCATCACAACAACTTCCTATCGTAAACCACATACGGAAACACAGTCTGAGGTCATCAGGAGGTCATCAGGGCATCTTATTGTTTCATTAGTCTGGGGTCATCAGGGCATCTTGCTGACCCTGAGCAGGCCCTCAGGATTACCCCTAATAGCTTACTAGGAGACACAGGAATGTTCTCCCATGACACAGCAGTATTCTACATATAAAGAATGAGTGAAATACAATGAATAAAAGAAAGAAGTAGAATATCCTGTAACTGTATATCAGAAAATACACTACACATGCACCCAAATTTATGACTCATTGTTACGTTTTAGCGTAACCTCCGGCCCTAAAAGGCTGACTCCGCTTTTCGTTGTACGACCATTAATATGTCACTTTATTAAGTTTTAAAAACATTTCAGGCGAGAAAGTAACAACGTAGATCCCAAATACGGAGTCAATTTGTCCAAATATGGCCTATTTTTAAATTTGCTTCCGACGTTGCTATACAACTCTCATGCTAGCTAACGGTACGAAGTAAACTCATTTCCGGCTGTTTACAAAATAAAAGCTTAGAGACAGTGACAATGCTTTTGTTTTGAAGACAGGATATGAAAACCTCTACTTCTAGCTAACTTTACCCTAACCCCTAACCCTAACTCTAACCCCTAACCCTAACCCCTAACCCTAACTCTAACCCTAACCCCTAACCCCTAACCCTATCCCCTAACTCTAACCCTAACCCCTAACTCTAACCCTAACCCCTAACCCCTAACCCTATCCCCTAACTCTAACCCTAACCCCTAACTCTAACCCTAACCCTATCCCCTAACCATTAGTATCACCCACAATGCTCATCAGCGAAAAGTATCTATTCCCCCATGTCACGGACAGGGGCTGCTGGGGGCGCTCTTTGAAAAAAACGCTCCAGTGGGTCGTATTCTAGTGCATGAACAAACGACAAGAGTGAGCGTATGAGTTGGAGGACTTGTTGGTTTGACAGGCAAAGTGGATTCCCTGAACCAATCAGAGAAGAGATTGGTCAGAAATCAGCTGGGCGTGGTCTAAAATATAAATTGTCTCATACAGAAGCAGGCACAGTCCACTTGAAATCGATATTGTCACAGCTCATTTCCCCCCCATAGCTGATGTTAACCGTGGCATTTCTAACTAATTACACTCAAATTATACCTCTTAAATCTTATCCTACAGCACCTTTAAATCAAAAGTATACAGATTGTATTTAACAGACATCATCTTGTAGATCTGCATGTCGGTCTCTCTGGATGTCTCACCATGTCATGTAGTCTATGTATTTATTATCTGTTTGAATCTTGTGTTACTCTCTCGAGTAGCAGACACAATACTGTTTGTAAATGTATTTAACTGGGTATACATATTGTGTTTATAGGAGCAGACACAACACCGTTTGCCATCCAGGCCGAGGTGACTCTCAAGACCAACTTCTTCGCTACCAGAGACATGCTGACTCACTTCCTTCCTCTTATCAAACCTGGAGGTACAGCCACAAAACCACACAAATCATACAATATCAATATTTGACTGTTTGAAGACGTGTAGGCGTTGAGTATGATACATTGTTATTGCTAATCTGTGGCTTTTATTTTTCCCATATTGGCAAGCACAGCATTTGTCCTATTAAGTCACAACGGTTATTGTGTGAAGAGGGGCATTTATTTGATGTGCGTGTGTGTGCATGTGTGCGTGTGTGTGTGCGCAGGTCGCGTGGTGAACGTCTCCAGTTTTGTCGGCTCCCGCGCTTTGAATCAATGTAGCCCCGCCCTCCAGGAGCGTTTCCGTAGCGAGGACCTATCAGAGGAGGAGCTGGCGGGACTGATGGAGCGATTCGTCAAGGAGACCCAGAAAGACGAGCACAAGCAAGGGGGCTGGCCTGAGACTGCCTACGGCGTGTCCAAGACCGGTGTGACGGTAAGACCGATCAGGCTCTCTGCAATCAATTGATAATCCATCGTTGGGCCCTGATTGGGTCCTTCTGTATGGTTTCCAAGCTCAGGTTGTACCCGTCAAATGCTTTCATTTACAGCTGTGTGTGTGTGTGTGTGTGCGTGTGCGTGTGTGTGCGTGCGTGTGTCATCTCCAGGCGCTGTCCATGATCCTGGCCCGTCGGCTGTCCAAGGAGAGACCAGGGGACAAGGTTACTATATCATGTCTATATCCACATCTGTAGTCCTATCTGCATATTAGTTATAAGCACATAAATTATAGTTATTTTCTGTATACCGCTGCTATGCGCGTTCCTATACCCTGAGACCTCTCTGCCTTCCACAACACCCTACTAACATTTGTTACTTGTTTGGGTTTTTTCACTTCTAGATTTTGCTGAATGCCTGTTGCCCCGGCTGGGTGCGTACGGACATGGCCGGCACCAAAGCCCCCAAGTCCCCAGAAGAGGGCGCTGAAACGCCGGTCTACCTGGCCCTGCTTCCCCCCGACGCCACGCAGCCCCACGGACGGTTCGTCTCTGACAAGGAAGTGCAGCCATGGTGAAAACGACCTGGAAAAGTGTGTCACAATAAAGGACATGAATACTTCACTGAATGTATTTAATTTGGAATTAGAAAAATAAAAAGCAAACAATATTATAACGTTTTCTAATGTAATTTGTATAATACAGCAATAAGGCAATTCTAAAGACTCAGCTGTTTCCAAATCCTAAAAGAAAAAAATCTACAATCATCGCTTTTTTTATGATGGGGGACAACAGATGTTTGTTTTTTTGTATTATGCGTGTAACTATGAAACCATGAATTCACTAACCATGAATTCAACAACAGATTATAAATCATGTTGGCGTTTCTAATAAAATTTGCATTTTCTTTTCTATCCCGTTTGCCTTGTATTCCTTGTTTCAGGAACAATGAAATGGGCCTTTACCTAAACCAAACTCAAACTTGTTGTCATAGTATCTAGACGTTATATTCACAATCAATAATACACTCATTTGTACAAGAATATATCCATTATGTAAAAAAAAACATAAGAGTGAGAGGCAAATAGATAATATGAAAATGTGACACATAATGCAAATCATAATACTCTAGACAGAATCTAGATTCAGATAAAGTACACAGCATAAAAATGATTTTCAACTTATGTTATATAATACTGATGTTTATTTTATACTGTTTTTTGACTGATTTTAATTGCGAGACCACAACCGGTCTTTTTCAAAGTGTTCACTCATTCATCACTGTTTTATTTAATCTGGACATGGACGATATGTTCAAACTGCTTCATGCAGAGCTTTTATCCTTTGTATTAACAAAAAAAACCAGATGACACGATCATCCGTGTCTACTTGCACCACAGTTGCCTTCAACTGTTTCTAAACGGATAAATCCTGTGGCCTGGTTCGGTTGCTTGTCCCGCTTGTTTTGCTAAATCGACGCTTGTCCTTCTGGAACAAAACCCCATTGGGACTCTGCACTGGGAATCCTGTTTTACTGTACTGGATCTGAGAACAACCAGCTTCTTTGTCGTAACAGTTCACCCCATTTATCTGGAAGCCGCCATCTTGCATGTCGCCGTAGTCTTCTGCCTGTCTCCCATGCTGGTAGCAGGTCATCTGGAGGAAGTTTTCCTCCACAGCCATCTTGTGCATCTCAGCAACCATGTTCTCAGAGTTCTGCTGAGTGGCCAATCGGTGATGGGGAAAGGGGAGGGGCAGGTAGTGCGTAGAGCCAATCACACACTGGTTGAAGTCCGGGGGCGGAGTTGACGGTGTTGGTGGGCAAGTTAATTGCCCGTTACCGGGGGAGATTTCCCTCCTCTTGGTGATTATGTGCCTGAAACAGAGAGGTGCATCAGTATGTTGAGGATGTACACACACACACACACACGCACACACACATATGCACACACATACATCCCG
Organism: Merluccius polli; assembly: GCA_030340625.1. Classification (NCBI taxonomy): domain Eukaryota; kingdom Metazoa; phylum Chordata; class Actinopteri; order Gadiformes; family Merlucciidae; genus Merluccius; species Merluccius polli. Next base: position 51,762 of record JAOPHQ010004352.1, read on the forward strand.
AGTTTCTTTAGGATTTCTTCATCTTGGATGGTACTATCTCATCTCTTATCTTACACACACACACACACACACACACACACACACACACACACACACACACACACACACACACAGCAGCTACCTGATGCAGTGTCTCCATGCGAGGTGCTGGAGTTCGACTATACTGAGTGCCAGGGAAACCACAGACACAGCCAGCATGAAAACAATGAAGACGTTTTTCTCAGTAGGTCGGGAGATGTAGCAGTTCACCGGGTGAGGACACGGCCAGGCCTTATGTGTGAGAGAGAGAGAGAGAGAGAGAGAGAGGGAGATGGAGAGGGAGGGAGAGAGGGAGAGAGGGAGAGGGAGAGGGAGAGAGGGAGAGAGGGAGAGGGAGAGAGTGAGTCGGTGAGCGAGACAGGCAGAGAGAGACATGTATTTGTCCTGTGTCTTGCTGTTTATTAGGAATTTGTGTTTTTGAATACCTGGCAGACGTAGAGCGGATTGAGGAAGATACCATACATGAAGTACTGCAGACACAAGAACACCACCTGCGTAACAAAACGTGTGTATGTGTGAATATGTGTATAAGCCCATTAAAATAACATCAAAAAGAGGACACATAACTGACTAAAAAGGCCTTTCCACTGAAGGTGAATTATCTTCTTACAGTATTGGTAAATGGCACAGTGCCTCATATGTGCATATTGTCGTACACATATTGGCTGTGTCCACCATGCAAGCCACAAATCCTGCTTGTTACTGGCAGTGAGAGCAGCGGTTCTTCTGCTTCCCAAGCCTTTTGCACCCTCCATGACCCCATTTTTAGGTCTGACGTTGTTTGTCAAACTCCTGTCATTCCTATCCGCTTCCTCACAGATCGTTTTTAACCCCCTCAACATCTGCCTATCTCTGCATGCCTGTCCTTCGGGTTTCCTCGACAACCGTTCGTCCGATCGACTTCACATTTGGCGGTGTGTGGGGTCATTCGGATGAGGATGGATGGTTGTGGAAAAAGCTGGAGTACCGGAGGTCAAGCCAATCGACCCGTTCCCGAACAGGCACGTTTTGAACGAGCGCTGCACTAGTAATATCATTAAGTGGGCCTTTACGAGACCTTTGAACAAATGTTTGGGATGAAAATGTTATGTCATCTTATCATGCAAACTCCCAGTGGGGTCCTGACCCCACTTAGGGGAAATCCTTAGAGGTTAGCTACACCTTACTCGGGGTGCAGGCTGTGAAACATACCTCCATGATGCTCCGTATGAGAATACTGAGGATGTAGGTTTGTAACAACGCCCCCCTAAGGAGGATACGCCCTTTCTCTCCTCCTCCTCCTCCTCCTGTATCCCGCTCTCCCTTCACGGTCCTCTCTCCTCCTTTCTCTCCTCCTCCGCCTCCCCCTCCCCCGGGGTCGTCCTCTCTGCCTCCGCCGCCCTCCTCCTCCTCGCTCTCCGCTTCCCGGCTCCTCCTCTTCTCCTCCCGCCGCACGATGTGCATGGCGTGGCCCATGTAGATGAGACTCGGCGTGGACACGAACACAATCTGGAGCACCTGGCGGTGGAGGGACACACGTTAAAACGTTAAGTGACAACACCACACTGGTAGCTTGCCACCTGTTAAAGGACAACCAAACCCCCCAAAAAACATGTGAATATTTTAGATGAAAAGATCCTGGTCCAAATCCCAAACTTAAATGTCCATTTTAATAATATAGGTGTAAATCTGGACTCAAATTGCCCTCTATAGGTTAAACTTAAAGTGCAAGAGACTGAAAGCCTCTGAACAGCATATAGCCCCGCCCCCTAAATGGATATGAAGTAGGCCAAGAGGCTTTCTTTTGTATTTCGATAGCGGATGGGGGACCGGCCCCAAACAAGGGTGTTTTGTTTGCCTTTCCTGTAAATCCCAGGGCGCCACGCACCACCGTACCCAGTATCTGATGTGCGCTATGGGGAAGGCGCGGTCGTAGCACACGTTCTCGCAGCCGGGCTGCACGGTGTCGCAGGTGAAGTCCTCCTGTTCGTCTCCCCAGGACGACTCGGCCGCCGTCCCGAGGACCAGGATGCGGAAGATGAACAGGATGGTCAGCCACACCTAGAGCCACATGAGAGGAGAGGAGGACAAGCTGTTGAGTGTTAAAGTGCATGTGTGAGTGTGTGTGTGTGTGTGTGTGTGTGTGCTACAAATGTGTGTTACCTTGCCAACAGAGGTAGAATGTTCCTGTACTTCCTCAAGAAAATTTCCCAGGAGGCTCCAGTCTGCCATGACCAATCACAGCACGGCGAGGGGTCTAGCCGAAACCCAGCAGACGATGCTAGCCTATCGCAGTTTGGGTAGTGACCTGTTGTGGAGACGAAAAAGGGAATCTCACATGACCACAGTGTTTTCCCGAATGAACTTGTGATACTGTGTTACTGATGACTACATAAGGAGGTCCATGGCTATCTTCACTGTCCCCCTAACAGTAAAACTCATTATTTTTGCCCTGATGAAGCATTAGTACAAGTCAGGTCTTCCATTAGCTCCAGTAAGGGGGTCCCGTTGTCATTGGTTTCATCAACACAAGCGAAGCGAGCGTCGCTTGGCCCAAGGCGAGCAGTGAAGTCGCTGAGGATTGTGAGGAATTAAGTGTTCGGGAACTGAGCTTGAACATAGAAGGCCTTTTTTATTGCTGCCCTCGCTCATGTCGGTGGGAGCGTAGGACACAATAACGGTCAGGCTTGGATTACTTTTTGAAGGGAGCTGTGATGATACGGTCGGATACATGTGTGCCACGCTAATACAGCTGCCCTGGTTCTGCATAACTCCAACCCGTTCGGTAGCTGCTTGAGCCTCGTTCCTCCAGGCTGACGCGCTGAGCGTGTACCGGTCAAGCGCTTTGCCGGTCTGTGAAGCTGTGAGCATGCCATCCTCATATGCTCCTGGATGCCGCAGATGGCAATACCCTGTTCCTTCATGGATGGGGTTGGACGTTCATCGTAGCAAGAATGAGGTTCTGCTTGCACTTGAGCACGCCCGACTAGCAGCATGCACTGCTCCTGCTGTTCATCTGTCTGCTGTCCGTCCTGCTGTCTCCTGCAGCTGGCAGTATAGGATTTGTGCGTGATTGCCTTTCAGAAGTAGGAAGTAGAGCCTCGGTGCGGTCGCTACCCGTGCCATCCTGCTGTAGGTAAACCTACCCTGCAGGACCCAGTGGAGGATCCAGCCCTGGCCAGTGAAGTGGCATCAATGACATCAATGGTTCAGGGTTTAAT
>JAOPHQ010004352.1:60000-73471 GCA_030340625.1 Merluccius polli
CCAATACAGACAACACAACACATTACAGACAACACAACACATTACAGGAAACGCGCTGCAAATACAGACAGCACAACAGAAGTCAGTGTTTTCCAGAGGACACAAAAGTGCTAAAGACATCTGGCAAAGCTTTTTGTTGCCATGGTTTGTGACGTTACTGAGGTCAACTATCCGTGGTAAATGACCTTGCGATTACAATGTTCAAATAAACCAAAAACATTTCCCACGGATAGTTTGGTAACGTCATGAGTCACAAAGAATTTGGGACCATGGTGGCCATAAAAAGATGGGTAACCACTAGGCTGGAGGGCAGCTATTTGGAAATAGTCCGTGACAGCGCCAGGGCTGGTTTTAAGTCTTTGGGTGTATGTACAAGTCAAGTCTCAAGTCTTAATAGTAAAAATGGACACTGATACATTTGCAGTCAGCATTGCAGATTTCAAATAAAACAATTTAGGTTGATTAATAAGACGATGAATTAGGCGATAACACGGTTTTGAATTAGAATTTAGGGAGAGAATGGTCAAATTAATCTAGAAGATGTCATTAATGCAGAAGCAAACCTGCCTCAGCGCCATGGCCTGAAGTTCATTTTCTCGGGATAAAGAAATGTCACAAAACAATGTAAATAAAAAAAACGTTCCAGTGTCCAGTTGAAAATCAATGTCACAAGTTTGAAAATTATAACAGATAATTATTTTTTTCCGGAAATTATACATTTTATTAAAATAAGAAATTGACGGTGAGGTTTCCAGTCCCAGCATGTCTAGCAGGCCACCTGACGTGTCTAGTGGGCTACCTGACATGCTTCGTGCTTGAGGATGCCGACAGCGGCACTTCCCTCCAAGACCGTGGCAAACTACAGTGGCCACCTAGGGGAAATCGGGTTGAGATAATAATGTAGTGCACATTTTTTCTTTCAAGTCTCCAGAGAGACTTGCAGGCGAGTCTAAGTCAAGTCACAAGTCCCCATTTTTGCGACTCTTGTCCAAGTCTCAAGTCTCAAGTCTCAAGTCTCAAGTCCCCAGATCTGGACAGTGCCAGTGGTGAGCGACTAATTCACTCATTGTGAGTTATGAATGGGTCCCAGTGTGGGACCCATTCATAACGAGTTCCACACTGTACAAGGAGTTCATTGTCATGGAATCTGTCACGGCTTGTGCAGGGAGGGCAGAGATCAGACTCAGGGTACCTTAGGCTCTGGGCTAGTGAGCTCAGGCTTGGGAACAAGGCTAGGAAGGTCAGAAGCAGGGCTACACAGGTCAGGAACAGGACTAGCCAGCTCAGGCTCGGGATCAGGGCTGGGAAGGAACAGGGCTAGTCAGCTCAGGCTCGGGAAAAGGGCTAGGTAGCTGGAGAGCGAGGCTGGGTGGAGCGAGTGCCGCAAACCTCTCCAGGATACGTCCAAAGAAGCGGTCCTGGTGCTCAAGGTCGCTGCCAGAAATGTGGATAATGGGGAAATGTCTGCTGGGTTCATTTTGTTTTGTTGGTTCCATCCATCACAGCTTACGCAGAGTTCAGACTCAGGGTAGGTGCGAAAGGACGCTTTACTTGATGACAGGTAGGCAGAAACAAACAAGGAACCGACCAACAGGGGCAGAAACTCACCTCAGAAAGGTGACAAACATTATACTAAGGACACAAAGGAAAAAACTGGAAGTCAGTGGGATTGGGCCGGGATCCTGACAGAATCAACACTTTTTTCCTTTGCAAGAAGCACAACCATTAACAACCATCAATAAACCGTGTTGTTTTTGTTGTGTGGTTGTAAAAATGATCGTGCAGCGGCGGAGAGAGAGACAGAGAGAGCAAGAGAGGGCATCGGAAATATTATGGGATGGATGCAGTTGACGATTCGAGTGCAAGGTAGGTACGGAGGAGTGTCAGCAGACTCTCATTCCTATCACAGTCCTCAGTCTCTATTCTCTCACTCTCATGCTGTGTCAGAGAAAATGTGTGTGTGTGTGTGTGTGTGTGAGAGAGAGTCTCACACCTCTTGTATTATTATTAGGTACATTTGAGCTGATAACATACCTTCCCTTACATCAGTGCACACATATGCAACACACTCACTCTCTCTCCTACTCACACTCGCTCTCACACACACACACACACGCGCACACACACACACACGTTTATTTTGATAAACAGGCTGATCGGTTCAGTTTATTTTAGGGAGCACTTGATTCTCTGGTGTCAGAGCACACACCAGAGGGGTGGAGTTATTTGCCCTTAACACCTCCTCTGACACCAAGCTGCAAAAACACACCAACTCTGGCGGTGGTGGTGGTGGTGATGGTGATGGTGATGATGGTGGTGGTGGTGGTGATGGTGATGATGGTGGTGGTGGTAGTGGAGGAGGGGGGTGATGGTGGGGGAGCGGGTGATGGTGATGATGGTGGTGGTGGTGGTGATGGTGATGATGGTGGTGGTGGAGGAGGAGGGGGTGATGGTGGGGGAGCGGGTGATGGTGATGATGGTGGTGGTAGTGGAGGAGGGGGTGATGGTGGGGGAGCGGGTGATGGTGGTGACAAAACAAACAAAAGTCAAGCTTGTTGAGATGATTGATATAGATTGATATAACTATACTTGTTTCCCTGTAGAGGGAGCCCTTTCCCTTAAAATGTATTATGATGACAAGCTTAAGCATCTCTAACCTAAGACCTAAACCTAACCATCTCTAACCTAAGACCTAAACCTAACCATCTCTAACCTAAGACCTAAACCTAACCATCTCTAACCTAAGACCTAAACTTAACCATCTCTAACCTAATACCTAAACCTAACCATCTCTAACCTAATACCTGAACTTAACCATCTCTAACCTAATACCTGAACTTAACCATCTCTAACCTAATACCTAAACTAACCATCTCTAACCTAATACCTAAACCTAACCATCTCTAACCTAATACCTGAACTTAACCATCTCTAACCTAATACCTAAACTAACCATCTCTAACCTAATACCTAAACCTAACCATCTCTAACCTAATACCTGAACTTAACCATCTCTAACCTAATACCTAAACTAACCATCTCTAACCTAAGACCTAAACTAACCATCTCTAACCTAATACCTGAACTTAACCATCTCAACCTAATACCTGAACTTAACCATCTCTAACCTAATACCTGAACTTAACCATCTCAACCTAATACCTAAACTTAACCATCTCAACCTAATACCTAAACTTAACCATCAATAATCTAAGATCTAAACTTAACCATGTATAACCTACGACCTAAAATTAACCATCTCTAACCTAATACCTAAACTTACAAGACCAAAGTGCTATATTGCTGTTGTTTACATTTGCGGCAGATGATATACTGGTGTCAAAAGCAAGGTGTGAATAGGCAGGGGAGTTCTGTTTTTCTGTTTTTCGTATTGACATTAAACTTTTTATTCTTATTTTGATTTGTGTCAATATGATACTATGTGTTTTCATGTGTAGGTATTTATTTATATATATATATATATATATATATATATATATATATATATATATATATATATATATATATATATATATATATATATATTGATGCGTGTTGGTCTCTCTCTCTCTCACACACACACACACACACACACAAATACACCCACCGTTACCTACATTGTCTGGTCTGAACATGTCAGCTTGTCGTGTGCCTCTAACTTTTCATTCCTTAGCATGACCTCTGTGTGTGTGTGTGTGTGTGTGTGTGTGTGTGTGCGCGCGTGCATGTGTGTGTGCGCGCGCGGGGGGCCGCGGGTATGTGCATGCACACTATGTGTTTGTGAAACAGCTGCAATTTTCTCTCCTCCTTGCACACTCTGCTCCTCCCCTCCCCAGCCCTCCCCATTGACCTCTCCCCCCCCCCCACCCACCCACCCCCCGTGTGTCTCTATGTCTCTCTCCGTTTGTATTACTCAGTCATTGTGCTGTTGTAGAGGAAACGAAACGGCTTCGTTGGAGAGGAGACTGGGGAGAGACCTGAGTGATCTGGTCTGAAGTGAAGGGGGATCTGCTCTGACCTCTTCAGCACTGACTGACTGAGGAGAGAGAGTCCGTCTCTCTCTATGGATGGTTGTGTTTGGAAGTGGACTGCGTGGTTTCGCTGAGAGAGAAACCCTGTTTACACTTGGTTTTGGACAAAGGTCAAGGTGAGGCTGCCTTGTGGTATCATTGTCATCTCTATCTCTATCTCAATATTTTTTATTTGCATTGTTTGTTTGCATTGTTGTCGGGTGGGATGGTATTGTATGTTATGCAGGGAATTGCAGGTTATTGATCGTAATCGGGGACATTGGATGTCAATCTCCTCTCTTCTCTTCTCCTCTCCAGAGGATGACGTCCACCATGACGTCCACCATGATGTCCACCATGCTCCTCGTTCCGTTGCTTCTCCTGCTCTGCCCTCCTCCTCTCTCCTCTACTCCTCTGACTAAGGTAAACTAAACAAAGAAAACACCTATGTATTGTTGTTATTAGTTACTCAAAGAAATCGTCATCATTTACAACGGTGTCGAGTATAAAAAGATATAAAATAATAACAAAAGATATAAGATAAAAGAAAACATCAATTAAAACAAGTATACAAGTACAGTAAATAAAAAGATACAAAACACATCAATTAAAACCGGTGGCAACCGCTTGAGGTTTCTTGTATGTAAAGGCGAGTGGACAGATTTGGACCCGTAGGCAGACAGCTGTTTTCAGGTATTACTGTAAGCAGACGACCTACCTGAAGAAAAGGACATCTGTTTATACTTCCTACATCCTTCCAGCATGAGTGAGTTTTCATTTAACCTGTCAGCAGATCATTGCAGGTAAACATCACCTGCCTGCGTTAGCATCCGATTAGTAAGTGACTGTAAGTGATTCACAGTTAAATATATGGCTGTTCATCTGCCGATTGTGTGTGTGTGTGTGTGTGTGTGTGTGTGTGTGTGTGTTACAGTTCAGGTTTTGGTTAGAGATAGAGTGAGTTGTTGTCAATATCATCTTCAACTCAAGGTCAGTTTATAACAGGTAGTCAACCACTTAAAGATGAACGGTGACATCTAACCTACAAAAAAAACGTGTTTGTGTATGAGAGAGACATATAGAGAGAGAAAAATGGTTTTCTTCAAAGAGATGGGAGATTTCATTTAGAGTCATTTGTCTTTTCAAATTACTGGTTCACACAAATATGTTCTTTCACACAACTACGCAAAGAGAGAGAGAGAGAGAGAGAGAGAGAGAGAGAGAGAGAGAGAGAGAGAGAGAGAGAGAGAGAGAGAGAGAGAGAGAGAGAGAGAGAGAGAGAGAGAGAGAGAGAGAGAGATTCAACACCTAAGGGAGGAAGGGAGGAATGGTGAGATAAATACAGGGCAGTAGAGAACAACGCAAGCAAAAAAGAAACAGAAAAAGTGAGAGAGCAAGAGGAAACAGGGATGCAGCCGAAAGTGTGTGTGTGCGTGCGCGTGCGTGTGCGTGTGTGCGTGCTTTCATAGTCAGCTGGTTGTAGACAGCAGGTTTTTAGTGAAGCAGATGTCAGATGGGGACCCACAGCAGATGTATCTATTGTCCGACAGTGCGTGTGTGCGTGTGCGTGTGTGTGTGTGTGTGTGCGTGCGTGTGCGTGTGCGTGAGTGTGAGTTTTGTGCCTGAACCTTACATAGAGGAATGTCTGTAATGTGTATTTCACTTTAATTAAGGTGTTACTAACTACATTTTACCTTTTCATCTGCACTCATTTTTGGTGGTATACGTATGTATGTGTGTGTATGGAGTGAGCTTGAGCCTGTGTATGCCCACTTACTCCTATAGGAGGGTTTCATGCTGCCTTATGTGCGTTACGTAGCACTCGCTCAGCATAGTGATGGTTTAAAACACTATTTATCCTTTATGGGTTATCTGCACCCTGCACCCGCTATACCACTGGACGCAGAGTAGTGAGTGTGTGTGTGTGTGTGTGTGTGTGGCCGCAGATGGTGAACTTTGACTTCCTAATTCAAAGGATCGCAAGCTCTTTAACATAACAATAGCACACACACACACACACACATATTTTGGTGAGGGTGCAGAACAAATGATATTTAATTCTTCTGGGTCTGTGTGTGTGTGTGTGTCTGCGCGTGTGTGCATGTGTGTGTGGGTGTGTGGGTGTGTGCATGTGTGTGTGTGTGTGCGTGCGTGTGTGTCTCCAGGACCAGTCTGTGTGCAGCAGGACATTCTGCGGAGCAGGTAGAGAGTGTGTATCGACAGACCGAGGAGAACCTGTGTGTCGCTGCTTAGAGGTATGCTGGAGTCTGTATGAGCCACAGCAGATTATCACCTGCAACTTGTTTACGTTGTATTATTGCAGCATTGAATGTAATATTAACTCAGTAGATACATAGTACATAGAGTACATAGTAATATCTATCTGTCTATCTGTCTATCTATCTATCTATCGATTGATCTGTCTATCTATCTATCTATCGATCTGTCTGTGTGGTTATCTGTCGGTCTTTCTGTCTGTCCAACTATCTATATGTCTGTCTATATGTCTGTCTGTCTGTCTGTCTGTCCGTCTGTCTCCCAGCAGTGTGAGGTGTCTGAAGACCACTGGGTGTGTGGCAGTAACGGTCGAACATACAGGAACCACTGTGAGCTGCATCGGGAAGCCTGCCTCACACAGACAAAGATACACCTGGCGCACAAAGGACAATGTCTGGGTTAGTGCACACACACACACACACACACACACACACACACACACACACACACACACACACACACACACACACACACACACACACACACACACACAAACTATTACTTATGGGATCTGTAACACGTTTTTTTTTACTTTCAATGCATTGCAGAGGAGCCGACACACACAGATGTAAGTCCTGGTAAGTAAACTAATAACGAATACACTCAATTCAACAGGCTTAGAATGTGTGTGTGTGTGTGTGTGTGTGTGTGTGTGTGTGTCTGTCTGTGTGCGAGAGACTATTCTTCTCTGTGTGCATTTGTACCTATGTGTGTATTATGTCTGTGTTTTTGCAGTTGTGTGCTTCCTGTCTGATCGTGATTGGCTGAGAAACAGAGTGATGGAGTGGATTCAGGAAGTGTCAGATTCCAGCAGATTGGCCTCAAATGGGTCCTCATTCCGTGAACTTTTGCACATTTACTTCCAGGTCAGATGCCTTTCATGTGAAGCCAATGAGCTTATTGTTGATGGCGAGACTTCATATGACATAGACATGATTTTTATATAATCTTTGATGTTTAAGCATGTTGTTTTAATATATATAACTGTATTTAGCAACATGGAATAGTTAAGTTGATATGCCAGTCCTGTTATGAACTGAATACCAAATCATTATTTAGAGACGTTAGCTGTGTAATGAAGCACATCATACATTCTCTCATTATCTGAGTGTGTGTGTTTTGTGTGTGTTACAGAAGTACGATAATGGAGACTCACAGTTTGATTCCACAGAGTTTCTGAGTTTGATCAAACAAAATGAAATATCTCTAAACCTGACACACACTGGTCGTCGAGACAACGACCTGTTACTGAGGTATAAACACACACACAAACACACACACACACACACACACACACACATACACTAAGGGTTACCTTGGTATCTTAACTTGGTTCCGCTTCTAGGAAATAACTGGCTTTCTAAACCAGGCATAGCCGTTTACATGGTAGTTAAGAAGCCGCGTAACCAGGTTACAACCAGGTTACAACCAGGTTACAACCAGGTTACAACCAGGTTACAACCGGGTTACTAGTGTACATGTAAATGCACCCCCTGTGTGTCTCCGTCTCTCTGCCAGGTCTCTGTGTGTGGACGCTCTAATAGAGCTGTCAGACGAGAATGCCGATTGGAAGCTGAGTTTAACTGAGTTCAAGAACTGTCTGACACCCTCTTACCAACCACTAGAGAGACGTAAGGCAACACACACACACACACACGCATGCACGCCGCACGAGAGAAAGGCTCTGCAAAACAATAAAGGTGTGTGTGTGTGTGTGTGTGTGTGTGTGTGTGTGTGTGTAGAGTGTGCTCTAGAGGATGAGGTGTTTGAGGACGGGGCTGAAACTAAAATGGAGTGTAACAAGTGTGTGTGCGCCTGCGGAAACTGGGTCTGCACTGCGCTGACCTGCGATGGTGAGAACATACGCACGCACGCACACACACACGCACGCACACACACACACACACGCGCACACACACACACACACACACACAGACATATACACTGAAAAACACACACACACACACACACACACACACACACACACACGTTTTGTTCTCATCTTTCTCTCTCTCTCTCCATCTCTTTCCATCTCTCTCTCTCTCTCTCTCTCTCTCTCTCTCTCTCTCTCAGTGGATCAGCAGATAGAGGAGGATCACAGGGACGGAGGAGAGGAAGCGGAGATGACAGAGGAAGAGTGGACCAAGCGAGTGGCAGAGCTCAGGTTAACTGAGGTCACCTAAGGTCCCGGTATTAGAGCCCAGTGGTGTGTAGGCTCAGTGAGCTGAAGGTGGGACTTGTAAATGTCCATGGATGTACACACAAGGCCTATATTTCAACATGTCAAGAGGTTTTTGATAAAACTATTAAATAAAACACAATAACACTGACAGATGCAAATAAAGAGAGAGAGAGAGAGAGAGAGAGAGAGAGAGAGAGAGAGAGAGAGAGAGAGAGAGAGAGAGAGAGAGAGAGAGAGAGAGAGAGAGAGAGAGAGAGAGAGAGAGAGAGAATACCTTTTAGGTTAATATATTTCTCTATATACTTCACATTATATGAGCCTATGTTTTAGAAACCAACATATAACCACCGGTCATATTTTAGCATTTTATTTGCCAAGATATATTTTATACCTAAAGGCGGGGGGGGGGGGGGGGGGGGGAGAGTATGTTGCATAAATTCCCTCTGTCTGCATTCCTCAGATTGCGTTTGTCTGATGTTATTTTCAATACTCTTTGCCAGGCCAAGTTAAAGCACAAACAGGGATGATTCATTGAGGGACTGTTTTATTGCTGGTTGGTAACAGTGTATTTTGTTGATCTGGCTGTTTTTTGTTTGTTTGTTTTTTTACAAATAAACGCTTGTAAACACATTCAGTTGACTGTAAAACCCACCACATGTTGACTGTCTGCTTCCAAAAAAAATCCAACAAATATTTTAAAAAATCACTTCATGACATTCAAAAATAAATACATAAATTCCCCAACAATAAATACATAAATAAATAGAAAACCAAACCAAACAAAATACATATCAGATGTAACAGCACACAATACATAGAAGATACTAGAAGGGCAGACTGGTTGTGAGAAATCAGTGGTTAAAATGAAAGAAATCAAGTTCATTCACGTCCACTGTTAATAATAATTATTTGGCGACACATTAATAATAGAAATATCAGTAAAGCTGCTATGGGTAAGATTCAAGAGTTGTAAAGAGACCCAGAAAAGAGCAGAAAGATTTTGAAACAACCCAAACAAAAAATCCCCCCCCCCTCCCTACCAATCAGGGAAGAGATGCCCTGATTGGTCAGAAATGAGTCAGGGGCGGTCTAACATCTAACTTGGCTGACACATAGGCAGTTAACTAGAAACATTATTCTCACAGCACATTTCACTCACTAATAGCTGACAGGTGGCTATGGCATTTCTAACAAATTACACTCAAATAATAGCTCTACAATCTTACTTACAGCACCTTTTAATATGGCCTCCAAACAGGCTCATCCCCTCTGATGGAAAGACAGGTCCCTTCCATATGGTTCGTCAGCTGAGTGGAAATCTCCCCCATGGGGTGGAGCGCTTGGTTCGGTCCACAGTAGAAGTTGCCCCGGCTGGAACGGACCACTGTGGCTCAGAGGGGGTATGTAGTGTGGATAAGGAGAAGCAGGGTTTGGATAGGGCATGGAGGACAGGCTATGCATTCTGGTCGTGAACGGCGCCGCCAGGGACGTCACAGGGCCAAAAAGCGACGTCTCACTGGGCCAGAAAGAGGACAGGTTGGACCCGGAGTCTGAGGGATGGGGTTAGGTTCAATTACGTTTCGACCTTCAGGGTGAATGTTGAAAAGTGTGTTGACACACACACAAACACACACACACACACACACACACACATACCTGACGGTGTGAGAGTGGTGATGCTGTTGGTGGACCGGAAGACTTCTGACTTCCCCTCTTTCTGTCTCTGTCCTGAAAAAGACAAACAGATATTCATTCATAATATGCAATTAATTGTGCAGCCTTAAAGCAAATAATGAAGTAACTAACAACTAAAGGTGCAGTCGGTGTGGTGCATTGCACAATTATGGGGTTCATCTTCATTGGATGGCAGGACAATCATCCTCATCAACAAAGGATGATCACATGGCCCAGTGGGTATCACTCTATGGAGGACTACTAACGTCTGGGCAGTCGAGGCCCGTCCACAGTGATCTTGATGGCTCCCTGCAGAGTGGCGATCTGAGGGGGCCGGGTCAACACATTGATTGACAGACTGAAACTCTTTCCTGTAGGGATAAACACACACACACACACACACACACAGTAATTAAAATCCGGTGTAAATAACTATTTTACAGTAATGAAAATGCCAAAAAGTCAATGTAAACAATGGGTCACCTCTACCACTGCGTCCTATGAAGCGGAGGTCATTGAAGTGGGCCTGGCCGTGCTTCATGGTGGCGGTGGCGTTGCGAAGCTCTGCGCTGCTGTTGTCCTCGTTCCCCGCCATCAGGGTGACCACCACGCCGTCCGCCACATCATCACCCAGGGCAACCACCTGGGGGGGGGGGGGGGGGGGGGGGGGGGAGAGAGAGAGGGGGGGGGGGGGGGGGGGGGGTGGAAAGTGGGAGGGTCGAGGAGGAGAGGGACGGAAAGTGGGAGACACCAGTGAGGTTTTATTTTGCTGTATCTCCTTGAAAAAATAAACACAAAGATAAAGTGGGCCAGCAGACACACAGACAGGCAGACACACAGACAGGCAGACAGGTACTGACGGTGAAAGCTCTGGGCAGTGTCTTGTTGCACCTCCAGTGCTGAGGCAGGCAGCTGCAGAGGATGTTGGGGCTGTCGGTCTGGACGAGGCCGCGGGGGGGCGCTGTGGTGCGCTGAGAGGCCGGCGGAGGAGCAACAGGACGATGCAGAGCCCTGAAGTGATCCCGACCCTCCGGTGGTTGATCTGCGTCCCGGCGCTTCGCTACGGACTCTGGAAACGATGATGGATTGGAGGCTGTTATTTATTGTGTTTTTCTTTCTTTCTTTCTTTCTTTCTTTCTTTCTTTCTTTCTTTCTTTCTTTCTTTCTTGCTTTCTTGCTTTCTTGCTTTCTTGCTTTCCTTTCTTTCTGTCTGTCTCTTTTTTTTTTCATTTTCTTTCTGTCTGTCTGTCTCTTTTTTTCATTTTCTTTCTTTCTTTCTTTCTTTCTTTCTTTCTTTCTTTCTTTCTTTCTTTCTTTCTTTCTTTCTTTCTTTCTTTCTTTCTTTCTTTCTTTCTTTCTTTCAGTTAAATGTCACCTTTATGATGTTTGAAAGAATTCAGAGAAAACATTTCTGATTTGTTGGTATTTCAGCATTGTGTTTTTGTTGAAACATCATACATTTGCATTTTGGGCAAAATGGAAAAACAATAATAATAGAAAAATCGAAAAATCTTAATAGAATATTTGCTAACACTATTTGGACCACAGTAATTAGTTGCTTATAAGCACGCATATTGGCTCTTTAATAGTCAATATAAAGCACTTAATGCATTATTCTGCATGACCATAATCTAAAACTACTAGGCCATTAACTTTAATATAAGAGTTTTCCCTAAATAACCTCCTAATTAGGCCTACTGCTTATTTATAATAAGGAAGTTTATGTACATAAATTACAATCTTAGCAACTAGTTAATGGTGAATATGTGGCCCTAATCTAAAGTGTTACCGAATATTTTTCCTATTTTTTAATATAAAAATATATATGTACAGACTTATAGACATAATAATATAGACACATAATCCTACAGCACGTGGCTCTGCAGCTTTAGGAGAAAATAAACTACAGCTACAGGGATGCCTATGACGTCACGGAGCGAAACGTCATCAAAGCGCGCCTCACATGGCGCTGAGCCCAGTGTTGACAAAGTAGTAGTAGTACTAGTAGACGGTTTTGTAGTTGTGTGGACTCCTATGGTGGTGTTCAACCAGACGAATCCAGGTGAGACTTTCTCAGGTCCTCCTCCCTACCCGGACTAAACCCTCCTCTGGTCCTCCTGTCAGTCTCCCTGCATTGTGTAACGTCGCCGCATTGTTTGAATACGAGGGAACTGGACGACATTATTATTCAGATGTCCCTGCCGGAGGGAAGTTGGTGGTTAGACCACCTGTGTGTGTGTGTGTGTGTGTGTGTGTGTGTGTGTGTGTGTGTGGTCAGAATGCTATCTCATTATCTTGGTCATTTCTCCTTTCAGTTTTCCTTTTCTATTTTGTCAAACGATGTCAACAAATGTGCGGGTTTTTTTCTATTCGTGGCTGTCTCAGTCAGTATTAGATGTAAATAAACAAAGTCTCCAAAACTATGTGACTAAGTGACTAAAGCCATGTCAATTATTCGTTAAATTAGTACAAACAACAACAACATAAATGGGAACTGGCTGCCTACTGTATACAGTCTATGTGGGGCTGCGCGATATTGGGGGAAAAAAAGATGACATCGCGACACTTGTTATTATTCTCGCGATATTTGTTTTCCTGCTGTTATGGCAACGGTGGCTCTCGGCTGACTTGCGTTGTCAATCAGAGGGGGGTGAGGGGCCACTTTATTTATTTTTTGTTATGGACAAAAACATAACACAAAAATGTTTTATCATTAAACAATACAAATTAACGCACACAGGCCATCTCCTTCAATCTCCTTCGCCCATGAGAGAGAGAGAGAGAGAGAGAGAGAGAGAGAGAGAGAGAGAGAGAGAGAGAGAGAGAGAGAGAGAGAGAGAGAGAGAGAGAGAGAGAGAGAGGAAAGAGAGAAGAAAGAGAGAGAGGAAAGAGAGAAGAAAGAGAGAGAGAGAGAGAGAGAGAGAGAGAGAGAGAGAGAGAGAGAGAGAGAGAGAGAGAGAGAGAGAGAGAGAGAGAGAGAGAGAGAGAGAGAGAGAGAGAGAGAGAGGAAAGAGAGAAGAAAGAGAGAGAGAGAGAGAGAGAGAGAGAGAGAGAGAGAGGGAGAGAGAGAGAGAGAGAGAGAGAGAGAGAGAGAGAGAGAGAGAGAGGAGAGAGAGAGAGAGAGAGAGAGAGAGAGAGAGAGAGAGAGAGAGAGAGAATACCTTTTAGGTTAATATATTTCTCATACTAAACATTATATGAGCCTATGAGAGGTAGAGGTGTAGAGGTAGAGGTAGGTAGAGGTAGGTAGAGGTAGGGTAGAGAGGTAGAGGTAGGTAGAGCGAGAGAGAGAGGTAGAGGTAGGTAGAGAGAGAGGTAGAGGTAGGTA
>JAOPHQ010004353.1:0-71056 GCA_030340625.1 Merluccius polli
ACACTCAAAGATCCTTCCTCTCGCAAAATATTGGTTTAGCTCAACTGGTCTCGCCTCAGGACTAGGGTTGCAAAATTCCCGGAATTTTCAAAGAGGGAAACTTTCCATGGGAATTTAAGGGAATTAACGGGAATTAACAGGAATTAACGGGAATTTATGGGAATAAACTGGGAATTTTCAAAATTGAAGGTTGGCTCTTCTAGGGAACTTGAATATAGTTGAGGAAAGTATATTTTAGCATAATCTTGACTAAAACAAACAAATGCCATTCAAATACACTTGAATATCCATGCCATTCCTCAATCACATGCACAGAGCACACTGCTTACTGCATGGCTATTGAGACCACACCCCCTACTGGCACTGTGCATGCCTCCATCACATGTACAGAAGCGTGTTCTACTATACTTACAAATAAATCTGTTGAAAACATTTTGAATTGATGTTTTCTTATGACTTCTGTTTATATTTATGCTTGGATATAATATATTCCCAGTTAGTTCTCCTAAATTCCCATTAGTTCCCATAATTCCCATTATTCCCATGGAAAGTTGCCAATATGGAATATAACCAAAATTTCCAAAATTCCCAAGCTTAACTTCCCATGGAAATTTACCGGAAACTTTCCGGAAATTTACCGGGAATTTTCCACCCCTTTGCAACCCTACTCAGGACCCACATCTGTCATTAAGTCACAACCTAAAAATAAAACATTTATTTACCGATATTACAGTAATCCACAATGCCTTCATGTACTCAATTAAATAGTAATCCATTGAAACCTGAATTAATGCCGAGTTCATTCATGGGATTCTATCTAAAGGTGAAGGTTTGGCTCTCCGACCCACTCAGAATGCCAAACCCCCCAGTTGAGAAACTGGTTTAGTTGAAAGACTTTTGGCTGAAAGAGATCAAAGTGAGTGACAGGATATACAGAAATACATTAAAATAAAAAATAAAGTAATAATAATAATAAAGTGGCCTGACACTTGTCCCGGGAGGACCCTGGCAGGTTTTCTCGGAGATAGCGCGGGCGCGGAGGTGCGACGGTGACTGACTATAGGGTCCGCAGCGTCGCCACGGCAACGGCCCCACAGCATCCTTCCCGACTCCTGCAGTCGTCGTGGCGACACACTCGGGTTATTTAAAGGAGAATGATTAATGCATCAAAAGATGCCGAGCACCTGCCGTACTCCCCTGTGTGTGTGTGTGTGTGTGTGTGTGTGTGTGTGTGTGTGTGTGTGTGTGTGTGTGTTTTATGGGCTGTTTGGTAGCCATAGTTGCTTATTTCCGTTAACTTGCGGTTGCATTGTGTGTGTGAATGTGTGTGTCTGTGTGTGTTGTTCTTGGCCACATTCTTTTACAGCCATGTGTGTGCGTCTGCATGTATTAAAGTGTGTGTGTGTATTCATTGCGCTGACTAGGCCGCTGTGCTGGCAATTAGAAAAAACACCAGTGGCACCGCACACATTAATGAGAGAGAGAGAGAGAGAGAGAGAGAGAGAGAGAGAGAGAGAGAGAGAGAGAGAGAGAGAGAGAGAGAGAGAGAGAGAGAGAGAGAGAGAGAGAGAGAGAGAGAGAGAGAGAGAGAGAGAGAGAGAGAGAGAGAGAGAGAATGAGAATGAGAGAATGTACTGTCTGGAGCGACCAATGCCCCATAGCACTTGAGCAAAGCATGTTGGTGCCAGCTGCTGTGTTTTGGTTGTCTGGGTAAGAATCATATCGGGGGTTATGTGTGTGTGTGACTTAATCTATGAATATTAATGTAGTCATACTGTTTATCCAATGCTATATAACTAATATCTTAGGGCTAGGCCATATGGAAAAATGTGTTATCACGATTAATTATGGGTCATTTTACACAATGCCGATAAATATATATAAATAAATATCATCATATTCTTATTATTATAATAATACAAAATACTAATACTAAAACTAGTTTTCCTAGTTTTCCTTCCGTTTCAGACCTCATATTTGATCATTTTAAGGACATATCTGCTCACCGTAATTCATTTAGGCTATAAAACTGGGGAATACCATTCAAAGACGATAAATGACAATATTGAATTATTGCCCTGCCCTAGTCTCCATATGTCTATGCATCTAATAAATCATATATTCAAACTTAGCCCTCTGGTAATATACACATATATATATATATATATATATATATATATATATATATATGTATATATATATTAGAGATGGGCATAGATTAAAATATTTAATCTAGATTAATCTAGATTAAGCTTGAAATTAATCTAGGTTAATCTAGATTAACGTGGCTCCTTTGAATGATGTCGAAGGTGTCCATAATATGTGTTTGCTACCTAAATAATGACTTATATTACCTGAATAATGACTTATATTACCTAAATAATGACTTATATTACCTAAATAATGACTTATATTGCCTAAATAATGGGGGGGGGGGGGGGGTGCTACCGGAGTTTTTCGGTTTGCGTTAAAAAAATATAAAAGATAAAAATCTCGTGTTATCGCAGCCGATAACACCGTTATCGGCCCATCACTAATATAAATATATATATATATATACGTATATGTATGTATATATTAGTGGTGGGCCGTTATCGGCGTTAACGTGCTGTGATAACGCGAGATTCTTAATCTCGCGTTATCACAGCACGTTAATCTATTCTCAAAGTTGGGTTGGGGAGCTGGGTCTATACCGGATCTCCACCAAGGAAGGTAAGCGCCGCGGAACGGCTGTGCTGCGGAACGGCTGCGCTGCGGAACGGCTGCGCTGCGGAACGGCTGCGTCCTCTGCCCGGTTTATCATCGTTTATCATCTTTTTTATTTAAAAAAAGATGATAAACGTCCGTATTCGCGGTGTCAATCGCGCACCCCCCCCCCCCCCCCGGCAACAATCGCGCAGACTTATTTTTAGTTATTATTTAGGTAGCACACACATATTATGAATGCCTTTGACAGAATTCAAATGAGCCATATTAATCTAGATTAATCTATATTAATTCCAATATTACAGTTAGATTAATCTAGATTAAAGAAATTAATCGAACCTATATATATACATATATATATACAGTATATATATATATATATATATATATATATATATATACAGTATATATATACACTCACCGGCCACTTTATTAGGTACACCTGTCCAACTGCTCGTTAACGCAAATTTCTAATCAGCCAATCACATGGCAGCAACTCAATGCATTTAGGCATGTAGACATGGTCAGGACGATCTGCTGCAGTTCAAACCGAGCATCAGAATGGGGAAGAAAGGTGATTTAAGTGACTTTGAACGTGGCATGGTTGTTGGTGCCAGACGGGCTGGTCTGAGTATTTCAGAGACTGCTGATCTACTGGGATTTTCACGCACAACCATCTCTAGGGTTTACAGAGAATGGTCCGAAAAAGAGAAAATATCCAGTGAGCGGCAGTTCTGTGGGCGCAAATGCCTTGTTGATGCTAGAGGTCAGAGGAGAATGGCCAGACTGGTTCGAGCTGATAGAAAGGCAACTGTAACTCAAATAACCACTCGTTACAACAGAGGTATGCAGAAGAGCATCTCTGAACGCACAACACGTCGAACCTTGAGGCGGATGGGCTACAGCAGCAGAAGACCACACCGGGTGCCACTCCTGTCAGCTAAGAACAGGAAACTGAGGCTACAATTCGCACAGGCTCACCAAAATTGGACAATCGAAGATTGGAAAAACGTTGCCTGGTCTGATGAGTCTCGATTTCTGCTGCGACATTCGGATTGTAGGGTCAGAATTTGGCGTCAACAACATGAAAGCATGGATCCATCCTGCCTTGTATCAACGGTTCAGGCTGGTGGTGGTGGTGTAATGGTGTGGGGGATATTTTCCTGGCACACTTTGGGCTTATTAGTACCAATTGAGCATCGTGTCAAAGCCACAGACTACCTGAGTATTGTTGCTGACCATGTCCATCCCTTTATGACCACAGTGTACCCATCTTCTGATGGCTACTTCCAGCAGGATAACGCGCCATGTCATAAAGCGCGAATCATCTCAGACTGGTTTCTTGAACATGACAATGAGTTCACTGTACTCAAATGGCCTCCACAGTCACCAGATCTCAATCCAATAGAGCACCTTTGGGATGTGGTGGAACGGGAGATTCGCATCATGGATGTGCAGCCGACAAATCTGCAGCAACTGCGTGATGCTATCATGTCAATATGGACCAAACTCTCTGAGGAATGTTTCCAGTACCTTGTTGAATCTGTGCCACGAAGGATTAAGGCAGTTCTGAAGGCAAAAGGGGGTCCAACCCGGTACTAGCAAGGTGTACCTAATAAAGTGGCCGGTGAGTGTATATGTATATATATGTATATATAGTTATATATATATATATATATATATATATATATATATATATAGTTATATATATATATATATATATATATATATATATGAAGAGTTTAGATGCAAAAGCCTCTAAATCCGTTTGCCCACTTTTCTTATAAATGACCATTTTTTATCAGGCTTCTATGTTCAAGTTCAGTCATTTTATTTTAATGGAAATGATAAGGTTATTAGTTAATGAATAAAACATTTTTTTTTCAAAAATGTCACTTTAGTCTTTTTATGTGTTTTTACCAAATACTTTTTTTTTTTGCGTCAAAAACAGCTAAATCCACCGGTACTTTTTTGGCAAAAACCTCTAAATCCACATATTTGGACAAGACATAGTCAAAAGTAGTAAAATCACTTATATATATTATATATTTATATTATTATTATATTATATGTAAATGATGGAATAACAATAAATTATATAAAAAAATAAAACATGAAAAAAAAAGTTAAAAGTGGTCAAGTAAGTTAATTTCTTATGTTTGGGCATCAGATTCAACTATAAAAAAGCTCATTACATTAATTAAAAAAGCTTATTACGTTCAAAAACATTTGGCATATAATCAAGTAGGCCTATGTATACAAGAGAAAAGACGTAAATCTGATTTTTTTTTTAAAGAGACGTCAATGAACTGACAATACTCCCCATGCTTGAAAGGAGAGGTGCAAACACACACCAAATGTGAGGTGCTGGCAACTGAGAGAGAGGATCAGTAAGAGGAGAGAGCTGCCGCACACTCCGAGTTGAGAACAACGTCGGCAGTTTATTACGGTGATAATGTTTCCGCCGTCTGGCCTTCCTCAGATCGCGCATCTATGCATCCGCATAGATCGCGCATCTATGCATCCGCATAGATCGCGCATCTATGCGATCTGAGGAAGGATATATCTATAATCTATGATAAAGATAAAGCATATCAATAAATAATAAAGAATAATATAATAAAGAGTCTATCTATATCTATAATCTATCTTAGAAGCGATCTAAGCCGGCTCCTCAGCGCGCCGCCATGTTGAAACTGGGTGAAGTCACATGATTCCGTGTTGCGTTGTGATTGGTTCTCGGTACGTAGCGGCTTTTGCTGACAAAGGGAAGTGGCGTTTAGAGGTTTATGCCTACAAATCGAGATTTCAGACCAGAAAAAGAGTGGTATTTTGCGGGTTTTGACGCGAAATGATTTGATTACCATATACTACGTGCGGAGAGCAGTCACTCAATATATTTATCTCATTTTTGACGGAGGTGGCGTTTAGAGGCTTTTGCATCTGAACTCTTCATATATATAGTTATATATAGTTATATAGTTATATATATAGTTATATATAGTTATATATATAGTTATATATAGTTATATAGTTATATATATATATATATATATATATATATATATATATATATATATATATATATATATATATATATATAGTTTTATGCTTGATGGAAGAAAAAAAAAAGGAGAATAACCCTGAATGACAGTACGCCCCTGCACACAACGAACCAAGCAGAGGAGGCACGAATCCGCTCCTTCGGATCCGTGCCTTTATTTTGAAAATACGCGTTTTCCCAATCGCTTCCGCAAATTCGGCCCGCAACTGCGTAACGCAGTTTGAGTGAGTTTCACGCTTTCTGTTTTCGGCAGTGTGTGTGTGTGGTTCTGTGCGGGTAAGAAAACCCAACATTGTCAGTTGGTCGGTGTGCTACGGCTGAGAAGACATGTATCGATTATATACCAACAGGGCAAAGGACAGCAAAGGCTTCAACGCACCAGGTACGTGTCCGTAAAAACCCGGTTCCGATGTGTGTATGTGTGTTTTGTTTTTGTTTTTTGAGACATGAGAGAGTAAGAGTCACGTTGTAGTGAGTCCAACCGTTGGTACCGTTGACACACAATGTTGTGTGAACGGTACCAACAACCCGGTACCGACCGCACCGAAAGCGACGGCCAACTCGTGGCCGGTGTAACGGCTCTGTGGCGGCGGTTACTCTTGCGTAAGGTGATCGGTAAACGGTTATTATTTGGCGTTGACAACCGGGAGAAGAGACCCCCCCTCCCCGGGTTGTTGTTGTCATGGGTGTTGATCGGAGACGCGGTACCGGTGGGGATGTTGACGACCACGGGTCCGGTACCGGGTCTACCGGGTCGGATGTGGCAGTAGGCGGACGGACAGGTAGGGGGCTTTTAGTCCTCCGACCCACGCTCACGTGTGTGTGTGTGTGTGTGTGTGTGTGTGTGTGTGTGTGTGTGTGTGTGTGTGTGTGTGTGTGTGTGTGCGCGCGCGCGCTGCAGTTGGGTTGGGTTTGTGAGGAGAACCGAACCGGTTCGGTCTGGTAAGGATCTCGACTGCGAATTGTCCTCCTCGCCTCTTATCCATTGCCAAGTGGGCCACTGGCTGGCTGGTTTGCTGGCTGGCTGGCTGGCTGTTGTGGTGTCCAGTTGTGGTCCTCCTCCTCCTTCTCCGTGGGTGGTCGCCTCCCCATCTAGTTTAGACTAGATGGGGAATCGCCAGCTCCATGGCAACACATTGCCATTGTGGATGGATGGAGGAAGGGGGAGGGGTTAAAGGTTAGCCCCCAATCAATTATTAATGGCAATTTTCAATCAAAGTTTGCCTTTTGGCCTTATGTTTTTTTTTACTGCTTTTATGTATGCTGGATGATTTCCATGATGCCTTTTTCTAGACTGCATTTCTCTCTATTGAGTATTCCTATCTCCTATTGGATATTATATAACGTATGATATCTCATATTGAATGCCTGTAGGTATTGTGTGTGATTTCTAAACCATGGCCAAATATCTCTTGTCCAATAGCGAGCGACGATAACAGGTGAATTGTACGGTTGACTGTCCACACAGTGCTATTATTACAGTGCTGTGATGTGGATTTCCACTTGCTCTCATAACAATTTGACACAGTATCATATAACCCGAGAGATAGACACACATGGGACAGTTAAGTGAAAATAAAAAACATACAACAACAACAACAAAAACAAAGTCGAGTTTCCTGCTGTTCACTCCAAGCCACACGGCCCTCTTCACATTTTGTGATTGACTGTAATTCAATTCTGTAATTCAATTAAATTTTAATAAAAAATGGAATTGAAGTGAACGACCCTGAGGACGCGAGATTGAATAAGATGGTTATTGTTCCGGCTCCGTGTCATGTTAGGGCTACCTGGTGCATGTCTCTTCCTTGACAAAAGCAGCTCTGTTTGGAGAGTGGGTGGGTGCATTCTGCACGCGGAGGGCTGCCACCCTTGCAGCCCTTGTGTGCTTTGAACAAAACAGAAAACCCAGCGCCGCTGTTTTTTTTTGCTTTCTCTTCATATGGGAGACCCTCTGCCAGCCGTTGCCTCCCCTGCGCTGGTGCAGTGAAAACCCAGTGGGTTACTTTAGTTCACCCTCGAAACAAATTCTTTCGTTTAATGGGAGGCTTTTATTGCGCTGATATTTTAGTGGCTCGTGGAAAGGGAAGCATTATAAGTAGTGACTGTATGTATTCAGAGTCTCCCTATCTCCCTGTCTTTTTTGGATGGATTTGGCGATGTCAGCAATATAGCATAGAGTAGCAATATAGCCCAGCTGGCAGCCCTTTCTCTTACTGTGCCTATTTGATAGTGAGGATGACCTCGAGTGGAAGATTGATTCATTTCAGATTCGTTCATCGGGGTGATCTCAATAATGTGTCATGCATTGAGGCTGGGCATGCTAACTCACTGAGCTTGCTGTATTGTGATGCAAGGTAACTGTGTTCCTCATAGTGAGCCATTAGAAACCTCTGGGGTGTTAAATATTGGCTGAAATTGGTCCATCATTGACTGCACTCATTATGGGGACATTATTTAATCATTAAAAACCCTTCTCAACACCCATTTCCTGCAAGTCATGCTTGTATGCATGTCCCTATTCTTTATTACAATTCTAAATATGCATTTTAGTTGAATGCATATTTGTGAAGCGGTTGTAACGCAGACAGCAAAGTGGCAAGATTAAAAGCTGTTATTCTGGTTCATATAGGCAGTCACTGAAAGCATTCACACTGTCCACAAAGTGGTTCGTTGGGGACCACACTTGCTACAAGTGTCACATACCACAGTAGCTGAAGTGACAAGCAAGTCAGACGGGATGTTTGATAGCTTCATACCTTTTGCAGGTGGATGATACAACCCGTGAAACGACTATTTGGTTTGATTGTGACAAACCAGAAGACCGGATAGAAATAGGATACCCATGTCTGTGGTACTGGTGCCTCTGTTAGCGCTGCCAACAGTGTGTCCTGTAGCTAGCTAAACCAGGGAAGGTAATATAACCTGGAAAAGCAGAACACATGGTATACATTTGGTTTGGAGTGCAATTCTGAAGGGCGATTCAGGTATATATATATATTTTATGTCACCTATTTGATTCAACTTTGGACTGCATCCAAAGTTTAAGTCCACGTGGTTTTGCTTCATTGAAAAATGTATTGGATTTCACTGTGTCCTCATGATGGATAGTTTGTGATAATATATTCAGAAATTCCACTAAACCTTATGCTTATTGGCTTGAAAAAACATGTGAAACAGGATTTTCCATGATGGGTAATTAATACTGATGCCTGTTTATGCCACCATTAATAGTGAAACATGAATCGCTGTTTTTCCTTATCCATAATCGCAAACTAATTCCCGGTTCTGTTTCTCTATTCCTCCGAAGATAAAACATCATGATTCCCATCACCGAACTGCGGTACTTTGCTGACACCCAGCCCGCATACCGCATCCTGAAGCCATGGTGGGACGTGTTCACCGACTACATCTCCATCGTCATGTTGATGATCGCCGTCTTCGGCGGCACGCTGCAGGTCACGCAGGACAAGATGATTTGCCTCCCTTGCAAGTGGATCGTGAACAGGACCTGCGAGACCATCCCCCGTCCCAATGTCACCGTCCCCTACGCCCCCGAACCCAAGGGCATCAAGTATGACCTCGACCGGCACCAGTACAACTACGTCGACGCGGTCTGCTACGAGAACAAGTTGCACTGGTTCGCTAAGTACTTCCCTTACCTGGTGCTGCTGCACACCCTCATCTTCTTGGCCTGCAGCAATTTCTGGTTCAAGTTCCCCCGGACGAGCTCTAAACTGGAGCACTTTGTCTCCATCCTCCTGAAGTGTTTCGACTCCCCGTGGACGACGAGGGCCCTGTCGGAGACCGTGGTGGAGGAGAGCGACCCCAAGCCCCCGGGGAAAATGAACGGCTCCGCGGACAAGAAGGCGTCCTCCGTGAGCGAGGACGTGGAGGCGAGCATTCCCATGCTGCAAAGGACTAAGTCGAGACTCGAACAAGGGATAGTGGATCGCTCCGAGACGGGGGTCCTGGATAAGAAGGAAGGGGAGCAGGCCAAGGCCCTCTTTGAGAAGGTGAAAAAGTTTAGGATCCACGTGGAGGAGGGGGACATCGTCTACCGCCTCTACATACGTCAGACCATCATCAAAGTTATTAAGTTTGCGTTGATCATTTGTTACACGGCCTACTACGTGCGTTGCATCCAGTTCAGCGTGGTGTGCACCGTGGACATCGAGAAGCTGACGGGCTACCAGATGTACCACTGTGCCCACCCCTTGGCCACTCTTTTCAAGATTTTGGCCTGTTTCTACATCAGCTTGGTGGGGGTCTACGGCCTCATTTGCATGTACACGCTCTTCTGGATGCTAAGCCGCTCCCTGAAGCGCTACTCCTTCGAGTCGATCCGCGAGGAGAGCAGCTACAGCGACATCCCCGACGTGAAGAACGACTTCGCCTTCATGCTGCACATGATCGACCAGTACGACCCGCTGTACTCGAAGCGCTTCGCCGTCTTCCTCTCTGAGGTGAGCGAGAACAAGCTGCGGCAGCTGAACCTAAACAACGAGTGGACGCTGGAGAAGCTGCGGCAGCGCATCACCAAGAACTCCCAGGAGAAGCTGGAGCTGCATCTGTTCATGCTCAGCGGCATCCCGGACACGGTGTTCGACCTGCTGGAGGTGGAGGTGCTCAAGCTGGAGCTCATCCCCGACATCACCATCCCGCCCATCATCGCCCAGCTGGCCGACCTGACGGAGATGTGGCTCTACCACACCCCCGCCAAAATCGAAGCCCCGGCTCTGGCCTTCCTGCGCGAAAACCTCAAGTCCCTCCACATCAAGTTCACCGACATCAAGGAGATCCCGCTTTGGATTTACAGTCTGAAGAACCTCAGCGAGCTGCACCTCACCGGCAACCTGAGCGCCGACAACAACCGCTTCATCGTCATCGACGGCCTCCGGGAGCTGAAGAGGCTCAAGGTGCTGCGGCTGAAGAGCAACCTGACGAAGCTGCCGCAGGTGGTGACGGACGTGGGCGTCCACCTCCAGAAGCTCTCCATCAACAACGAGGGCACCAAACTGATGGTGCTCAACAGCCTGAAGAAGATGGTGAACCTCACGGAGTTGGAGCTGGTGCGCTGTGACCTGGAGCGCGTCCCGCACTCCATTTTCAGCCTGCACAACCTGCAGGAGATCGACCTGAAGGACAACAACCTGAAGACCATCGAGGAGATCATCAGCTTCCAGCATCTGCACCGGCTGGTGTGCCTGAAGCTGTGGTACAACCAGATCGCCTACATCCCCATGCAGATCGGCACCCTGACCAACCTGGAGAGGCTCTATCTGAACAGGAACAAGATCGAGAAGATCCCCAGCCAACTGTTCTTCTGCCGCAAGCTGCGCTTCTTGGACCTGAGTCACAACAACCTCACCAGCATCCACGCCGACGTGGACCGTCTGCAGAACCTGCAGTACTTTGCGGTGACGGCAAACCGGGTAAGTACAATCAAACGACATCAGAGCAACTACAAAAACAGAGGTGCTGCATGACCAAGTCTCTGAAAAAAAACGAAAAAAACTGGACGGAGGGAAAATCATAGTCCCCATCTTTACTGTTTTACAGTTAATCAGCAAGGCACAAATGGAAAAGTCTGAGAAGATTAAATCAAAATGCATGGCAAATAATTCAACATTAAATGAATACGATAATAAAGGACAGGTTATTGAAACATAATGAAAAACAGGAAATGAGAAAAATAAAATAAAAAGATTATGTCCATACATAATAATCATCTTATTAGTAATAATCTGAATCTTGATCTGTTCGATTTCATAGAATCGCCTTGTGAAATTACTGCATAAATATTTGAATTATGTGCTCCGGAAAACATTATTTTCTAGTAAACCTTCATCACAACTAGAGACAAGCCTTGATTTAAATTGGGGCTGTTTACTAAAGACATTCTATTAAGAAGATTTAAATTGGCCTGTTTTTAATGCCATACCATTGCATTTAACAAGCTGCTTGCGGTAATGGATAACGGCAATTACATACAGAGGGAAAAATGTTTAGGCCTAATTAGGGGAAATGGCAGACGTTTTGAAGTTACAGGGTTATTTGTAAAAAAAAAAATTGTGTTGTCGTTAATATGGCTGTTTTATGTGCTTGTATACTATTATTTGCATTACATCACCATTTGTGGTGCACTTTGTGAAGGGTTTGGTCTACATTATGATTCTACATTGAATCAAAAGTGTTTATTTCTCAATTGTACAAGTATGTTTTGTGTTTTAAAATGTGTATACTACTGGCTGTTGTCTAAATGTAATAATATATTTGCAAGTCTATATTTCTATACATTTGCTTTCAGTATTGGAATAGGCTAGCCACGTGAGACCATCCTGATATTCACGTTTGCATTTCCCAATGAATATTAGTCTGACTTTAGAGGCTAGGAATCAGCTCTGAAGGCAGCTCTTTACATTAAATGAAAAATAAAATATTAAAATAAAAAAAATTATAAAAAATTATTCACTTTGGTACATTTTTAACCCATATTCTAAATCTAAAAGTAAAACAAAGTAGTCCATACTCGGTTTCTTTCCTTTTATTCTCTTACATATTTGGCACAGCTATTTCTGCTGTTTAGCCTTCCTCAGCAATAATGATTTTTCTAAATCCAAACCCCCTAATAACTATTTCCGTCCTCTGTCCCCCAGATCGAGGTCCTTCCCCCGGAGCTGTTCCAGTGCAAGAAGCTGCGTACGCTCAACCTGGGCAACAACTGCCTGCAGACGCTGCCGTCGCGCTTCGGGGAGCTGACCGGCCTCACCCAGCTGGAGCTGCGGGGCAACCGGCTGGAGTGTCTGCCCGTGGAGCTGGGTGAGTGTCGGCTGCTGAAGAGGAGCTGCCTGGTGGTGGAGGAGGACCTGTTCAACACGCTGCCCCCGGAGGTCAAGGAGCAGCTGTGGAGGGCCGACCAGGCTTGAGTTTTATTATTTAAAAGCCAGCGGAAGAAAGCATGGATGTTTGACCTCTTCTTATTGCTCTTATTGAGATAAGTATTGAGGGGGAGGAAGAGGTATGGATGTTGGAATCGGCGATGAGGGATCGAGATGAGTACGGTTGGGGATGAGACGTGTGTACTGTACGGCACTTCTGACTGTAGCGGGCCATTGGAGCACATTGAGTTGGTTAGATGTCGTCTCTCCTGGGCTCCAAGGCTGGATCGGTCGAAAGCATGTGTCGAAAAAGCCAGACCTGCAGGCCAACCTGCCTGGTCATTTTGCCTGCGTATACATTTGGTTTCATCTGGATTTTCAATGCAAAAATTAGTCGCTCACCACCTCTGACAAAATGCAGGACACATACCCTAAAATTACAGGTACAAGTTAGTGTATGTATATATATATATATATATATATATATATATATATATATATATATATATATATATATATATATATATATATATATATATATAGCAATTGACCAAGTACTCCTTGAATTGTTTTTATATGAGGAATTATTCTACAATTAATAGGCCATGACCAGCTACATAGCCACAGCGATAGGAACGCCAGCCCTTTTTGCATTTTTTAAAACGTATGAAGCCAAATTACAACATGCCAACTTTCCCTACACAGGAACAAACACTATTATTATTATTATTCATATATTATTTCCCCCCCCAGAAACTTTTTTTTGTTTGTTTCTTGTTTTGTGTGTGTGTGTGTGGAGAGATTCAGCCTCTGCTGTATCATGTTATCCACAATGCATAATAGGATGTCCCATGACAGCTGCCTGAATAACACTTAACACGGGACGAGGCCGGTGTAATTCGGCCTCGTCAACTTTATTGACAGCATTCCCTCATGGATCTACCAAAGGTTTTGCCAAGCAACATGACAGGGACTCGGTTAACTTGTTAAAGCGTATTTTCGGAACAAACGAGCAAGTCTATGCCACTTAAAGGACACACACAAATTGTAGCCTTTGGTTGTTTCATGGGGGTATAAGAGAGAAGATACAGTGACACGAGTGTGAAGCTCGGTATCTCCCACCGACGTGTGTGTATATGTGGCCCTAAAGCATTGATCTTTAAATTGCAATCGATTTATTGATTAACCTTAAAAGATTTAGCCTACTTACACATCCTCCTCGCTGGTTTGGTGCATTTAAAATGAAACCAAAAAGGTTGTTGTGTTTTACTGAGTGCCATTACTCGACCATTGTGTGTAGTGTATTGTGTAGAATGTAGTGGCATCTAGTGGAACGGACTTAGCAGAAATGGAGTATAATATTCAGAAGTATGTTTTTATTAAGCAACGCGAGAGGGAGTGCCGTTATACTGAATATCTGCTGAATATCGGCACGCGGCCTGCTGATATTTAATGCAACAGCACGACCTCGAGTGTGATACAGGCGCCATTTATTAGGTGACACGAATAAGCGACAACAGGTGATGATTTGTCTGTTTTATTTAACCATTTTATTTGGCTCCACCAACACAAGTAGTTGCCCAACTGGACTGGGACTGGACTGTTGCCAAGCAACTCATAAACATTTCCTGTTACCGCAGGCCGGCTACATGTAGAGTTAAAAGTCCCAGTACTGTTATGCTGAATATCAGCACTCATGGAGAATGCCTCTTGTCCAATCAAATGTCTCGTCGGAACAAACTGTTGTATAATTAGTGTATAATCATCCCATGAAAAGAATAGTCGCATTTTCATCATCTTTGAATGAGCCCTTTATGTCTACTTAGGGAGTGGGTCCTCGTCCACTCAGCCCGCCATGTTGCACCGCATACGTTTCTACAGTAGCCCAGAATGAACGATAAACGGCTCTAGAGAGAACGCGTTTTTAAATGTTTTAATCATAATCACTACCTTACTTGTAAGCTATGACCTATAGTTTTACAGACTAAATAACTAAATGCAATTTATAAAGGAACCTTATCACTTGACATTTGGCTACTCGATGCTGTCAAGGGGGGGGGGATTCAGTTGGTTGCAGTCTGCAACCTCACTGTTAGATGCCACTAAATCCTACACACTGCACCTTTTTAAGTTGCCTATCAATTTTGTTAACGTTTTGCAATCACTAGTTGCAAATAGAAATTATCATGGAAATAAAGTATTACTAACCAGATATTTGCTATTTATTCGATGCCTTTGTGGCTTAGTTGAATTTCAGGTGCAAATCCTGAACATTTCTGACCAGAGTTTAATCATAATTTATTTGGGCACAGAATGATGTGTAGAATTGAACAACTGTACATGTAAGTATAGTTACCCAAAGTTGGTGAGGCTCCTTGGATACGTTGCCCAACTCAGTTTTCATCCCCAATAGAGAGAAACTGTGTGTTTGTGCCTTGTCTGCCCAGAAACTTTATGTGCTTCTTATTTTGATGTATTTATCTTTTATTTGTCTTCCATTTACCTCAAATCTACAATGGGCTTAGCCAGAATGCTTCACATAAGGGATTATGACCGCCTAGATGGTATTTTTGGTTGGTCTAAAGATAAACACTCCTGGTTTTGTTTGCTTCTGAAATGTCTTCATTTTTTACTTTAGATTGAATAGCTTCAGAAAATGTGTGTGTACTTCAGCCAGGTACTACTTTTTTTTTCTTTTTTTTTTTTTTACTAATAATGCCTTACTTTTTATGATCTATCTTCAGAACAAAACACTCATGACTTTGTACTTTCAGGTGTGAGGGTAGAGACTCGTTTCAGACTTGTGAGACTTGTTTCATGTTCCTGTTAACTGCATACAGATTGTATGGATTGTGGCATTATCCATAACATGCTCTTATCTGGATTTTTATCTTCTGTCTCTTTAGGAAGTCGTAATGACACGAGACAATTGCACCTTTTTTGTTCAATTTCCTTTGCTTTACAAATCAAACTCCTTGTTATCCTGGTTGTGTTTGTAATATTGTGTTTTGGGAGACGTGCTGGATATGCTCCACCCTTGTAAGAATCTGGAGCTGTCGTCGCTATTTGTGGGGTTTGAACGAACAGAGCCACTGCATTGAAAACATTGGGTGTTGTTTTAGATGGAAATGTATGCATTTGTATGTGCCAAACGCACACTTAAACACAAAGTGATGAAACCAGTGATGAGCCATCGGAACGTATCTGATCTGAAGTTGAGTTGTCTGCCTGTTTTTTATAATGTTCATGAAGCAACCACTTGCTTACTTTAAGCTGTTTAGTCACTGGACATGCAAGATGTTTGAATCCGGCAAATGACATGTCCACAGTTCAGCATATATAGCATGGAATAATGAGGGTCAAATGTAAGCCTATGTTAATCATTTGTACTGAACAAACTTTGGCCTTAACTCGCTGGTCGAGTTTTCAGCGGTTGGAACAATTTGATTAAGCCTAGTAAACTGTTCAAAGTCAATTTGACTGTACTTGAGAGTGCCGTTGAAGTGTATTACAGGGCATTGCTCATTCATTCATTCATTCATTCATTGTTGGCGTAAAAGGTAGAAGATCTTGAAAATGACATGTGGCACAACCTTATTTTTTTGTTTCTTATGATTCTTTGAACAACGGTCATACTTCAACAGTATCTGTTGTAGCTTTTATATCCGTCTTTGCTTTTTCTGCACTGGATTTACTGTTTACTAATCTGCGTTGCAAATCAATATAAAACTCTCCTGGCACTTCACTGTCTAGTAACCTCTTTCTTTACATTTCCCCCTGAAACTCTCTGGGTTTCTGTCCACAGGAATGTTTAGAACTAGTCAGTCATTTCCTCCACTGCTAAAGCCATGAAATCATATTTCACTGCTTCCCATGTATCCAAAAGACTGCAAGCACAAGTCTATTTCGCACGTATTTCTGCAGCTGAATGACGTCGGACATCTTTTTAAAGAATTGAAACTAGGAAGTGAGTCACTTTAGAAAATGACTTACTCCTTAAATGAGCTGACTAACACAATGTCAGCAAATGGGCAATGATAAACTCAGTGCCGGGTGGTTAAGGTCCACGTCCTCCTGAGGCCTGTGACAGCTCTTGGAGCAGGATGCTGTGGAGATGGAGAAGAGATACGAGATGTGTGCTGTTGTATTGAGCATGATCAACTCCATAACTCGCAAAATCTCCCTGTTTTGTTTTCTAGGATAAAATGAAGTGCAGCAGCTGAATCATTTGGATATTTTATATTTCAACCACTAGCACTACCAACAACAGGAGTAGACCGTGGGTGGGGGGACAGACTGGACCTTTCCCCTCTCCTCCCACATACTATATAAAAAAATGTTTTTTTTTAATGCAATTGGTTGCCTTGTATATTCTGTACTATTGACCAAACTTCTCTCGACTTAAATTGAGCAGCAAAAGAAGCAGTAAAGTGCAGTGTAATGTACATATGTATAATATATAAACAGAATACACAGTAAGGGTAGGTATGAATGTGCGAACAGAATGAACAGTATGAACAGAGTGGTATGAAATTATATATATATATATATATATATATATATATATATATATATATATATATATATATATATATATATATATATATATACACAGTGTGAACACCAGTATGAACTGTATGACATGGAAACGCATGCAGAGCGACAACTGGAGGTATGATAAGAGTATGATGTACACACTGCAGATCAGATATCCAGCAGTATAAATATGAATACACTACTCTGTTTATATCTGATCTATAGTGTGTACATTGTATTTGTATCATACCTCGAGCTGTTGCTCTGCATTTCCATATTTACTTGTGCATGTTTATGTGAATGTCTTAACATAAGAAAACATTAGGATGTGACTAATTATGACCATATAAGCATGAGAACAATATGAATGCATACTGTAAGTGAATACATTTTCAGTATGCATTAATATTTTTCGTAGTAACCTAGTGTTCACTAGGTTATGGGAACAGTCCCCCTTCCCTCCAAAATGAAACACAGAAAAACGGATTAATATTGTATCTAAATGCTATATATAGGCTATCTATATACTTCAACATAACGTAAAATGTAAAGTAAAACAACAAAACTGCTTTACGATACTGCCGCCTAGTGATGTAAAGTAGGTAATATAACATAAATACATGTAAATAATAGGCTTATAAAGCAGCGGACATAAATGACAACACAACACTAACCGATGCACATTATGCGTTAATATTTAGCGAACATCGCTGTAAATACGGGACACGTGAACCACGTGACCGCGCGGCGGCGTCGGCGAGCTCAAAAAAAGAGCGTCACAACTCTCCGTTTCTAGGGCTCTGGTGGCAGGGCGCGCCAACAAGGAAGTGATTTGGGACAAACGATATATCGGTAACATGATGTGTCGCCAGGGGGGGACGGTTTACGCCGGTTTGACCGCAGACCGGTGATGGCCTTTAAATTTAAATTTGAACGCTTCTCCGAGGAAATAAAAAAACGGCACCCGCCCAACACCCACACCAGCACTTGCGCGACGGTCCCACTTTACACGCGCTGGGTCCCGCGTTAAGGGACCGTCGCACAAGTAAATGCGGTTCTGCGGTCACGCCGAGTTCACGGGTTAAAGTCCCCCAAATCCAATCATTGGCTTGCGGGTCACCGTGCTGACTGGACGTGGGCGGCTTTGGGCGAGTCCGTGCATGCAGAGCACCGAGGGTTTGCGTGCATTGTCGTTGTATTTTAAAAAAAGAATAATAATAATAACAAAGAAAAAGCGACATGGACTTCATGACGGATCGCGACGTGCAGAAGGTGAGCGTTATGTTGATGTGTCTCCTCCTCGGGGTGTCATCTCGTTTCTGTGGTTCTGGGTGGTCTCGTCTCTGTAGGTCGGGGATCAGTGTAACACAATGCATCACTAGTGGGGGGGATGGATTCAACGTTTATTCAGATCCATCCATCATGGATACAGCTTCAATGGAGAGAAGAATAAGATGTCAGCCTCCACCATAACAACATATGCTGCCAGAGCAACTCTAGTTTGAAGCGACTAGTGGCGAGGAGGTGAACCAGCAGCAGCACAAGAGGATACATACCAGGTTCAATAATACAAGACACAACTCCCAGCAGTTATAATGTATGTCTAACATGTGTAATAGTCCATTAGGACATACTTTCAGCGACGTCGACGTGGCGTATTGTTGCAACATGTGCTGAAACTCAGGTTATGTAACCCGCAGCAGCACAATCAGTAAAATGCATTTTAAACACAAATCCTATCCAAACTTCCTCTTCTTGGATAGTATTGGATATTGTTTTTTCTCTATTTTCAATAGCTTATGGATTGTTCACACATGTGAACATTGGTTGATTGTTGTGTAGCCTAACCAGGGGGGACGATGGAGAGCGATTTACATCCTTTGATTTCCATTTCTGAGATACTTTATTTTAATGCAAAGAAGTGCCAATAGCTTTCCTATGCAGTCTAATCGCTGAGAGGTCCAACACCGTCCATTTTATTTTATCATCATCATCATCATCAGGGGTGATTCTAGGGTCAGAGCTTTAGGGGTGCTGAGCACCCAATGAGCCCCACTGCCACCACCCACCCTTTTTTCACAATGCACGCGTAAGTTACGTAAATTGCGTAACTTACGCAAATTACGTAAGTTATTTACGTAAATTACGTAAATAACTTACGTAATCTGCGTAAGTTACGCAAATTACGTAACTTACGCAAATTACGTAACTTACGCAAATTACGTAAGTTATTTACGTAATTTACGTAAGTTACGCAATTAACGTAACTTACGCAAATTACGTAAGTTATTTACGTAAGTTACGCAATTTACGTAACTTACCTAAATTACGTAAATAACGTAACTTACGCAAATTACGTAAGTTACGCAATTTACGTAACTTACGTAAGTTATTTACGCAATTTACGTAACTTACGCAAATTACGTAAGTTATGTAAATTACGTAAGTTATTTACGTAATTTACGCAAATTACGTAAGTTATTTACGTAATTTACGTAAATTACGTAACTTACGCAAATTACGTAAGTTATTTACGTAACTTACGTAAATTGCGTAAATTACGTAAATTACGTAACTTACGTAATTTACGTAAATAACTTACGTAATTTACGTAAGTTACGCAATTTACGTAAATTACGTAAGTTACGCAAATTACGTAAGTTACGCAAATTACGTAAGTTATTTACGTAATTTACGTAATTTACGCAATTTACGTAACACAACACTACAACTAAACAGATCTCACTCTGCGTGAGTCGCGCTGGACGGTCGGGCTGCGGAGCGGTGCAGAGGAGAAGGAGGGGTGAGAAGAGGATGATATTTGCTAAGCGGGGATGTTTTCATTTTCGTCCTTAACATATACATTTTAAACCACAAACTACGGAGTATGTTTTGGACATTATTTAACCCTGTCAAAGACAAACACAATTTTTAGAATAACATTTCTTACCCAAGTTTTAGGGGTGCTGAGCCTGTTTTTAGGGGTGCTTCGGGCTAGCCTGGCCCCTGATCATCATCATCATCATCATCATCATCATCATCATCATCATAACTACAATTTACAGCAACAAATAGGCCAAAGATGTGCTTGCATTTATTACAATATAAAAACACATTCAGCATTCTCGTCAGTTCTATTCAATATCTCTGACCCTGTTTGACCAACTTTAATCCCTTTTATAATGTGTCCCCTCCAATTTACAACCTTTTTAATTTTCTATGTTTCCCTTTTGAAAATGTATATTCCTTTCTGAATATTGCACAATTCAATAGATATATTGCACATCATAGAAGAGATCAACGTTGGTTTGACCCTTCTGAGTCACATGGTCTGAGAGCTATTGCAACCTGAAATATTTGAGAACTATTGAAATTATAATGTTGAATATGTTTTTATTGTAATACATGCAAGCATATCTTTGGGGGATTGCTGGAAATTGTTGACAGAGGGAGGGGTCAGAGTGGGAATTATTACAGATACTGCATATTGTTGTATTGTTGGGTATAATGAGGAATGTACTTAGTGTTAGTGTTTGTGTTGACCCCAGGGACTGCAGATGGAAATTAGCTATAGCCAAATCGGGTACAATGCATCTCTTCTCCTTGTGCGAGATTAATGCTTTTATAAGTGATCCCTAACAAATGAATTTAATAAGCTAAACTAAACCAATATCCACCGAATATCCAATATAAAACCAACTTTTCTGCTGTACCATTTCCATGATCTGCTGCTGCAATCATTCAATAATATTGAACATATGTTGTCCCGTTTCCTCAACCGTGGTCAGGGAAATGCATTGATGGAGTTGTCTTCCTCGTTCTAGTACCAAGAGGATGGCTATGTGGTCATGGACGGGCTCTTGACACCAGAGGAGTGTGATCAGCTGAGATGTAGGATGGCAGAGATAATTGATCAGATGGATATCCCAAAACATTGCCGTGTCACGTTCTCTACCGACCACGACGAGCAGCTGAAAAAACAGGTATAGCCTCACTACTGAACCACATGGGGCCATTTAAATGTAACGCTATCTTTAGTATATCGGAGATTATGATTCTGATTATTATTATTATGCCTTTAACCATATTATGCTTAACTCGTATGCTTATATGCTTGCGTTGTGCGGTGAAAGATGCAGGTAAGCCCCCTTCTAAAGTTAATAATTCAGTTAATTGCCCTTCGTTTTTCACATTTCTACTTGTTACACAACAGTATAAAACATATTTGATAGTAGGCGATAGGAGACTCTTATGTCAACATGTCTGCAGCAACTAAGTGACCCCTTTACCCGTCCATCTGTCAGTCACCTGATCCAGCGCTTCTGTCCTAGGGGAATGCTGACTATTTCCTCACCAGTGGAGATAAGGTACGCTTCTTCTTTGAGAAAGGCGTTTTTGATGACAAAGGTAGGCCTATATAAGCAATGCTAATATGAATGTAAAATTGTTTAGAAGTTTATTATATATATATATACAGTATATATATATATATATATATATATATATATATATATATATATATATATATATGTGTGTAAAATGAGATAGGCCTTCTTAATTTATATTCACTCAATTCCTGCTCAATTTACAGGTGAATTTACAGTGCCACGAGAACGTTCTTTGAATAAAGTTGCTCATGGTAAGGAGGAGACCTCCAGATGTTTCATGCAGACGTCTCTCTTTGAGAACACATAATGTTTCCGCTTCAAATTAAACTGGTTAATTGTTATCTATGTGGCCTTTCAGCACTCCATGCCCGGGAACCTTTGTACAAAGAGATTACACACTCGCCCCAGGTTCAGGTGAGGTGAACTACTACGTGAACTCATTTCTTTCACAAATCTGTGAAACAAAAGTCCTCGTTCTCATCACCAACAGTGTGCATTAAATGTGTATTCTGTCAAAGGGAATCGCTAAGAAGCTTGGTCTTCAAAGCCCTGTGATTGTACAAAGCATGTACATTTTTAAGGTAAGAGACACAGTCATAATAGTCATTACTTTACTAGTCATTACTTTTACTAGTGCATTTGTATCATGGCTTCTGATAGTGTACTTATTACTTATTGTTGAATTAGTTATTGAATGACAGTATTTTCTGTCTCCCTTATAGCAACCAGCGATTGGTGGCGAGGGTAAGCAGGATTCATGGAAAACAGACAAGAATCAAATAAACAAATAGACAGCGAGCAATAGAAAATGAGTAATAGACAAGGACCAGAC
Source organism: Merluccius polli (assembly GCA_030340625.1). Classification (NCBI taxonomy): domain Eukaryota; kingdom Metazoa; phylum Chordata; class Actinopteri; order Gadiformes; family Merlucciidae; genus Merluccius; species Merluccius polli. Next base: position 22,408 of record JAOPHQ010004353.1, read on the forward strand.
TGCCAATCATTTTATAATTTAATCCATGTTATTAGCAATTATTTTCACAATTTTTACATTGAATCTTATGGGGCTCTGTGGTTTAGAATATCTATTTCCCAACTACTACCATCTATCCCAATAGTTATATATTTTAGATACTGTAATTATTGGAATAGATACTAGTAATATATGTAATATAAGTACTAGTAACATTTTTTGTTTTCATTTCGGTCAGGAATAATTATATCCCGCACATATCACACATCAACACCATTATGGTGGACCAGTAACGCAACATAACCATTACGTACTACTACACATAGTTACAAAATATGTATGTAGACTGGTCTGTCCCAGGACCCGTAGTGGATGCATGGTAAGGGCCTCGATGCAGTAGGTGATGTTTCTGTGGTTCCCAGTGACTCCTCACCAAGACGCTACGTTCCTGCACACCGAGCCGCTGGGCAGAGTGATGGGCTTGTGGATCGCTCTGGAGGACGCCACCGTGGACAACGGCTGCCTCTGGTTCATCCCGGGGACGCACAACGGTGGGTTTTCCCTCACTCATATTGTTTATTTATATCCCATAGTAGATGTATTGTGCTGTTGTAACAAAAAATGACCTCTCTCTCACTCACACACACATACACACACACACACATTTTATTAATTAAAGGAGGGGTTCGGGAGGGGGGGGGGGGGTTGAGGACAAAACTAAAGTTCTTCCCGGGTCAATGTCCAGTATGGGGTTAGTCTCTCTGGGCCTGGGGACACAGGAGAGGAGTGGTAACAAGCGGCGTAAGGGGGAATGAACAACGGCATTTCCTGATGCTCTTAAACGGACTGAAGGGCATTCACGTTCTTCTCATAGTTCCTCTTCTTATCTTCTTATCTTCTTTAAACAACACATCCAACATTACCCCACCCAGGCTCTGCTTATAGGCTACTGGCGTGTGCAACGTCTTGGGCTGAGGAGAGCTTCTGTCCTCGGTGCTGAAGTCTCTCCTCAGCCACTGTGGAGGGCCTTGGGGGCCTGGTCACACACACACACACTAAACACATACACGCATAAGACTTGCACAATCTAATCCTTGTTCTTCTCGTTTTTTTGTTCATTTAGGTGGCATCACTCGCCGTATGGTGCGGACACCAGAGGGCACCTACCCGTTGACGGATTTCGTTGGCCATGAGCAGGACTACGATGAGGAGAAGTTCATTCCCACCCCGGTGAAGAAAGGTAATCTGTAGACCACTTTGGTGTTAGTAAATAACGATGCTGTATTTTGAAGGCCGGTGACAGAAATCGCCGTCTTTTGACAGGTTGTCTCTGTAGCGGTGGGAGTAAAATACAAATCTGAGTGTGGAATTTCTTCTTTAACTTCTTTAGCTAACAAAATCGAAACATAAAACCTTGTTATGGATCTTTCACATGCCTCAGTTTATTTTGAAGGTTTGCCGGTACAAGATAAGGAGAGAAACATACAAAATAAACTAACGCTTAGCAATGGGATGAAGTTGCCAGAACCACACCCACAGTCATGTCATTGGGTTAACTACTAAATGGCCAAGTGTGCAGTGGCCGGACATTGATAAATACTATACTACAGAGAAACCAAAGAGTCTCTCTCTCTCTCTCTCTCTCTCTCTCTCTCTCTCTCTCTCTCTCTCTCTCTCTCTCTCTCTCTCTCTCTCTCTCTCTCTCTCTCTCTCTCTCTCTCTCTCTCTCTCTCTCTCTCTCTCTCTCTCTCTCTCTCTCTCTCTCTCTCTCTCTCTCTCTCTCTCTCTCTTGAATTCCCAAATAATTTCAAACCATACTTTAAGACAGCTTCATTCACAAAGTTGGTTGCCGAGCATGGCGAGGTTGTTGGTTCTAGTATGGCATCAATAGGCCTTTTTCACAGCAGACATTTTGACTTGTCATAGTGGGCAAAGCACAGATGTTACTAATAACATTACCGACGGCTCTGTCCCAGTAAGCTGTGACAGTGAGCCGTCACAACGCCAGCAATTCAGCCATCATTCATGTGATTATTTACACCTGTGCTTTTCCCACGATGACACGTCAAAATGTCTTCTGTGAAGAAGGCCTATTGATGCATTAGACTGAAGATAACTGCTCCTCTTCCAAAAGCATGCTGTGCTTTTGTGAGCAAGCATGGTGTGTAAGTGCAAGCCCAGCACAACTATGGGCCAATAGCCATATCTGATCATTTGAAGGCCAATTGCTGAAAATATCTGTGTATGTGTGATAACAACTGTTAAAGATTCCATGATCCCATTTCTTCCTCGATTTAATGAGCACAGCCACACCGGGAGAGGGGCAGCCATAAATGCACGACAGACTTTAAATTACGTTTTTCACTGTAGACTACATCAGATATTTTATAGAAAGCAATTCTCCACTCCATTAAAAAAAACGTTAATGCAATTTACATTTACATTTAGGGCATTTAGCAGACGCTTTTTTCCAAAGTGACTTACAATAAGTACATTTGTCAGAACAAAGTGAAACAATATATTGCTGTCGGTACAGTAAGGATGTCACTCGAACAAGTTAAGTCATTGCTAGTATACAACAGAGATAGCTAAGTGCTAAGATGCTAAGTGCTAAGATGCCAAGGGCTAAGATACTAAGTGTAAGTGCCAGGACATACAAACATACAAGAAGTGCTAACACTTGACTTTGAATGTAATCATGCTGCATGAAAAATGTGCTTTGCGTTTGGTATGAACACGGCATAACGTTACTGAGGAAGTAAAGCACATCATGCATGACAACACCACAAACTCCGACTGATGTGATGGTGATATTAGGGGAAAATCACTTTTTAAATAAGATTATTATGGTAGCTTCTTTGATGCTACTTGAGTTGTGTCTGCTGAATTATATATATATATATATATATATATATATATATATATATATATATATATATATATATATATATAATTTTTTTAATTTATAAAAAAAAAAAAAAAGTTATATGAAAGTTACATTTGTCTCTCAAGACTTGAGACTCAATAAATTATTGAGAGACTTATTCCTAAAATATGTAAGGAATAAACCTCGACAGGCTTTGTTGAATTTGTAGCATTGATTCAGAACTAGTAGTAAAAAGCAGAGGTGTCCCGTTATTGAAAAATAATGCACACCCTTGGAACGTTATTGACTAATCCGGATCAATTATTCAATATTGCTGTGGTATAATGAGTAATAGTATAAAACAAACTATACCACTCTTTCTCTCTCTTCATCAATTGTGGCTTTTTTTCTCCATTATTTTTTTCGTCCATCGAGGCTTTTCCGTTCCTGTTCATCACGAGTGGAACAGTGCCTCTGTTTCTTCGGCCCGGTCGGTGTTTAAACTCAAAAACATCTTGTTGTTTGTTCAGGTGGTGTCGTGCTGATCCACGGGCAGGTGGTCCACCGCAGTGCACCCAACACCTCGGACAACTCCCGCCACGTTTACGCCTTTCACCTCATGGAGACCAAGGACACACGCTGGAGCCCCGAGAACTGGTGAGATACCGATCGAGATGGAGACACGTTTAAATCACGAGGCATGTATGGTTTTAAATGAGCCTCGTGAGACTATCCTGATCTCCCAAGTTCACATTCTGTTTCCCTCTGAAGGTCAGTCTGGCGTCCAGCCCGTTAGAAGCCTTTTCCAGAAATGTACTTGAATATCACAAGGCTTGTTTTTCATTTTCAAGGAGACGAGCAGTACAGAAAACGCTTCATCACACCCTCTTTTAAAAGGAGTGACTCCTCTGCTCTAAGGACTGCCAAAAGTTCCCTCCAAAATGTGCGAAGCAACTCCAATACCTCACACGTTTAAAATCAATACATCTTAAAGAAGCATTCCTCTTTAACTGGTACTTTTTAGTGTTAGATATATTTTCTTCTGTAGGCCTGTGTGTTTCACACTCTGTCTTGTAATAACAGGGGAACAAGCTGATGTTGTAACAAGAGAGTGCCTTCATTGGATATTAACGATTTTCTGAATCAGAATGTGTAAGAAATACGACAGGACAGAGTTAAATACACCACAGGGGTACCACCCCTTTGTGATATTGCTTGTTTTTGTGTCCCCTTTAAGGCTACAACCCACTGAAGAGCTCCCTTTCCCGACACTCTACACCAAATAAAGGATCATATGGCAATATTGTTTTCTGCTCAGGGTCAAGGCCTACATTCAAGGTTCCCAGTGGTCTGACGAAGCACCAAATTGCCTGAACACTATTATTGTTATGAGATCAGGTATAAGTCCAGTCAGCTTTGTAGTCTACTGGAAAATATATACTATACCTCTGTCCGTATTCAACTGTATTAACGACATACTGCATACTAATTTGTACTAATTACTGCTACTAATTTACATTGTCAACAAAGAGACCTCTCTTCGTATACATTTTTAGTTTTGTATTGATCTATATTTTGGTTTATTGAATACAAGCAAAATGTGAATGTTTCAGAAGGAACACCTCAAACGTACAACACACTATTGTCTTACCTTGTACGCTAACTGAATCTTCTTAAAAACTACTGGAATTGTGAATCAATACATCTTGTAGAAATGAAAACATTGCAATCTTGATTTTAGGTTGGTTGCACATTTTGATCCAGAAAATATTTGAGTGTTGATAATTTCATGCATTCGGACATATTCGTCTTTTGCAAGTATTTTGAATCAGAAGAAAATTCAAGCATTTCAGCATTATCTTTAATGATGCAATGTACATGCAATACTAACTTCAAGAAAACTAAATGTAAATATGAAGCTCAAAACATATCTGTAGTGCCATGCTGATAATGTTTTACCGTAGAGTTGAGAAAATACAAACATTTTTACAGGTAAAAATATTAAAAAAAATTAACATCACATGTTGCTGGTTAAAACAATCATGTCATCCTTACGGAATAATGCAAAAATAAAGCTGAGATGAGGCCTTGTGACAGTCAAAGTTTTAATCTAAAATCAATAAATAAATTAAATTAAGGGTGGAACAGGCCTTTGTATGTGACAAACGTGAGACCCCATTTGCTCAGCATTAAGGAACAGCATAGAGTTTTAAGGATTTGTCTCCACATGAAGATTTAACACTAGGAGGCTCGTAGAAAATGCTCCTCAACAAAATATACAGTAGGCTCTGTATTTAAAGTTTCCATACAGAATTTCACATCTTGGTGTCATGCAGGAGCATAATTTGCTGCCATGTGAGCAACAACCACTCACATTTTTACAGTTGCTGAACGGCTTCTTTGAAAAACTTGCCATGCTTTTCCATTACTGCTTCGGGAGCACTTAATATGGTGCAGAAAGCAGTTGTCCTTAAGGCTAACCTCCAACAGCCGATCTTTATGTTCATCTTACATCTTCTAAAACGGTTAATCGTAAAAAGACATTTCCAGAAGCTCGATTTTAAATGTTCTTCAAAGGCTGTACAAAGGCATATATCCATTTGCAAAAAAGTATATTACAAGATAAAACAAAGACGATCAAAATGTGCCATTTAGGGTCCTTCCCATCCACCTGCCCATGATTGCATATGTGAATACTATTTTTAAGTTCCAACCTTGCTTACATAAGTCAATATTTGTGTGTGTGTGTGTTGGTGTTTCCATAACTCTTATTATAGAACTGTGACCAAAGACATGAATCACACACACACCATAATCAATACAGAGACATGTTCAACATTATTTTTGTAAACAACCATCTCCATCCAGTGCAACTGATTTGAAATGCATTATGTAAGCAAATTAGTTTTAACGGTCATGCTGATCAAATCTCTGCAGCTCTACCAAATAAAAAGGCAGAAGTGTTGTTCTAAGTCATACTAATTAAATAGGATTGCCGTGTTATCATTACTATGTGTAGACACAATCCCTATACGTTTTGTGCCAGGGGACCATTTTTGTTCGATCAATACCAATGTCCATTTTCAACTCGATATATTGAAAAGTAACATCCTATTACTATAGAGGTCAGCAATCAAAGGTGTCAAAAATCACATTAGTCATTATTATGCCATATTATTATTAGTAGTAGTATTACTTTCAGCCCCAAACAGCCAGTCTCCCTCATCAGAGCAGCAGCAGGATGAAGAGGTAGAGGGGCAGGAAGAGGTTGTCTATTTGGGAGGTGTACGCCTCCAACATGGCCACAAGTGTGATGGAGCCCACGATCCATGAGTAGGTGGAGTTCAGATTGATGCTCCCATCGAAGATGAGGAACATGGCCACGGCGATGATCTGGGCGAACACGGATGTGGCGGTGCCCTCCATGGTCTTCTTGGTGCCGGGCCATCGGATCTCCCCCATGGTGCTGCCGAACACGGACGCCACCGTGTCTCCAACTCCCACGGCCAGCACGCCGGCATAGGGCACTAGTCCTCCAGCGCCGGGAAATATCCCTTTAGGGGCGCACGGCGTAGGGAACAGCCATATCGGTAAGGACATGCCCAGGAGCAGGTAGACGTGGGTGAGGATCAGAGGCCCGGAGTCCCGCTCGTCCAGGAACAAGGTGAGCAACTGCCTCAGGAGCTGCCCCATGGGTCGGATGCGGAAGTACCGCACGTACTCCAGCACCAAGAACACGGCCAGGCACCCGACCGACGCCACGTGGAGGAGCTGCCGGTCGTACAGCAGCCCCGGCACGTACGTGGCCACCACGATGAGGTGGAAGTACTTCCTGACGATTGTGGAGGCCTGGTGCTTCTTGGAGCCCGACTGGCGTTGGTAGTTCTGGTGCAGCACCACGCAGGTGGCCACGCTGGCCAGGAACAGCCAGTAGCCCAGCAGGCACAGCCTCTTCTCGTTCAACGTCACAAAGTCCAACAGCCACATGATGGGGTGGCGGCCGATGAACAGCGACAGCCACGGCATGAGGATCCCCAGCGCCAAGACGGCGGTCATCATGTGGAAGAACAGCGACGACACCCACGTCTCCGACTCCATGAAGCAGAAGAGCAGGGCGAAGAAGACCCCCAGCAACAACGAGCCCACCACCACCACCGGCAGGAAGTAGTTGACGGGGTCGCCCTTGGCCTCCGACAGGCTCAGGGAGCGCTTGATCAGCTGGTTCACGATGAAGCTGATCCCGCCCACGATGAGCAGCGCCTCCCCGGGCGTGAAGCAGCGCGGCAGCAGGTACAGCACGATCAGGCAGAGGTAGACGAAGATCAGCAGCACCTCCAGGACCTCGATCACCTCCGACACCGTCAGGGTCTGTTTCGTGGTGTACAGGATGGCGGCGCCCGCCATGCCCGCTATCACGCACGTGTTGGTGGGCACCGGCCTCGTGACGCCCAGCGCGATGAGGGACAGGAACAGAGCCAGCATCATGCCCGTGACCGTGACCACCATGGAGAACCGCTCAAAGTAGACGTTCCCCGAGGCAGAACATTTCTCCTTCAGCACCAGGCCGAGAAGGGGCATCACCATGGAGGCCGGGACGATGCCGCTGTTCGCCGTGGGACGGAACTGGAACACGGCGCCGCCGGAGCGGAGCAGGCGGTCCCATTTGTGCTGTACGTAGAAAGCCTGGATGACCAGGGCTATAGCGCACCAGGAGTGCTGGTTCCACACCGCCATGTGGACACACAGCACCATGGCCATGACGACAGAGGACTCCACCAACACTGGGTTGACCTCCATTTTTGCAGAGCGGAGACGGTGGGGGACAAACACACACACACACACACACACACAAAGAGAGAGGGAGAAAGCAGAGGAGACGTAGACGGATGTTGTAGTACACACAATGTTCTCCTTTACCAGGTGGTTCCTCTAGCGGGCATCCTTTACGCGTTGGTCACTCTTCATTTTCTGCAGATGACCTATAAAAAAGACGTGCACACGTGTAATTTTTCTTGTGGAAAAACGGGGGCAAAGACATTTGATGCAAATATAGGCTTAATAATACATACATTTGCACGATTGATGATTAAATGCTTACTAAAGCATCGCTCCTAACCCCTTTTTACTGACATACTGACGACGTGCAAGATATATGATCTGCTGGTCCATGAGTCATCTTGTCGTGGGGACCAGTGGACTTTTAACCCCATCGTACCTCCCTCTCTGCCATCAACGTCACATGATAATAATAATCTAACTCTCCTTTCAACCCAACATTTAAAATGTTAACTTAAAAAGGAGACCCGTCGTCTTTTGTCCTCTTTTCACGGCGTTAGCTGCAACCTTTTGTTCTTGCAAATTAAAAGGTGTGTGTGTGTGTGGGGGGGGGGGGGGGTTGAAGTAAGCTATGATCATTGTTTTAGTCATATAATTCATTGTCAAACGACGTCCATTGTCATGCATCCTGCAGCGTTGTCACGATTGCTTAGTCATGGTTTAAAACTCGCATTTCTAGTCGATATCCTCGAGCATTAATTTTGCCCAGCTAGCTAGCGTGCTGCTTTGCTTGCTTTTTTTTTTTTTTCTTCTTCTGCTGAACTGTAAAACGTCAAGGATGCTGCGACCCAGCATCAGGCTAACGGCAGCAACACACACACACACAGGCCTTCACGATGCGCTGCATGGCCTCCTCAAACGGCGTTCATGGGCTGATACTTACAGCATGTGCGGATCGAAGAGGGGGGGAAAAAAACGGCGACGTGACGGAAAACCGGCTGTTCCTGCTGTTTTCACAATATCCTCTGTCCTGTCGGCTTCCTCACAACCAGCAGAAGGTGGCCATATTTGACAGCCGAGTCACATGGGCGACGCGTCATAGGAGGCGGGACCAAAACAATACCAAAAATACGTTATTCTATTTGTTTATTATTATTTTATAATAATTTGTATATAGCGCATGTGCATTAAGTGTTTAATTAACACACGTTTCAGTGTACATCAAGCCTTTACTGTAAAAAAAATCAAAAATATTTCTGACAACTGCATTTTTAATGCTTACCACTGGATGTGAAAATGAAAAAACCGTTATACCTTAAGTCCTATTTTTCTAATCCCAGGATTCATTGGAAATGTGCTTTAAATCGATCATTAGTTCAACTTTGTGTATTCATTGTTTTTTTGTTTCGTTTATTTTGCTATGTCGACAGACAGTATAACTACTTACATTAAAAAAAAAAAAAAAACGTATTTAGTAAATTATAGGTTTACATTTTATGTTGGGGTTGTGGACCATATATGTTTTGGAGAATGGCCTATTTCAACGGATAATGACGTACTTTTCCTCTGTAGGAATACAACCGTATAACTGTATAGTATTATTATTATAATACAGTATAATATAATACTTTATTAATACGTCCAGATAGTCTGTGTCTGTATGAGAGGAAAAGGAAATAGACAACAGCCGGAGCGAGAATCAACAACTGCGGAAAGAGACGCCACGCCGCGCCTCAGCCAATCACATGGCGGCACCGAAGATGGCGGAGTCCGGCTTGTGTGTCAGGTAACAGCCGATAAACTTTAAAGTTTATCAGGGAGGGGGGGGCCTCCTGTCCTCGCGTCTTTGCGAACGGGAGACTTCATATTGAACACTTCCCCTTAGTGTTCACCACCTTAAACTCCTTGTTTTGTAGTAGTTGTCGTTGTTGTACAAAACAGACGACTGCGTACAAAACCGTTGAAGCCGTTAGCAGCACGCTAGGTTAGCTTAGCATCCGCCGGGCTGTTGGGATTTGAATGGGTTTTCAGCGCGGGTCGCAGCATGACAACAACGGCATGTCGTCAACTTGCAACCCCAGTAAAGATAACCCCCCTGGGGGGTGCTCCCTCTGCGTACCGTCCCATTATTGATAACTTTTAGTTAAAACCGAGGTATATGTGTATTTAGCTGGCGCTAAATCGCCGTTTCTTTCTGACCAACCGAAGAGTAGCTGTGGTTGAGCTGTCCACGCAAACTGCACATGATGCCCGCAGCTTTGTGTCACATGTTAACGTCCTGCTGTTATAAGTTTTCGTTTTTTATGTGCGACTATGGATGTCGACATATGTACTATGCAACATGTTGCAATGTATGCATACGAAACACTCATCATCAGTAGATGTGGTGCAGACGTGGGAGATCAGATCAGCTTGGGACCACAGCAACCTAACCACATATGTTATTATTAAAAGGACAGTTTAATGACTTCAATCACTTAACTGATTGTGCTTGCATATCTGACTGCATGCACTGCTGTTCAGTGGGACATCCCAAATGAAATGCATTTTCTGAAATGTGATGCGTTTAATTGTGTGATTTATAAACTGCAGCCTGATTTATCTGATTTATAAGATGCAGCCTGTAAATAGATGCAGCCTGTAAATATGTGTAGAAACTGTATATCCAGTGGCCCCTGTCACAGTGTACTGCTGATCATCACAATAAGAAATGCCCTGCTGCCTGTCCTGATCCAACCCACTGTTTTCTCACAGGAGTAGTCGGGAGTTATGGACTATCCTGCTGGGTAGATCAGCATTGAGAGAACCGGTATGGGCTTCATCCATTTCCCCTTTCATTGTCTTTCCTTTCTTTTTATACCTACAATCTGTGATGTCTCTGTCCCCCCGTATTGTCACCATAAATCCACATGTGTGTGCGCGTGTGTGTGTGTGTGTGGCTGCCCTGACAAATGAAATACAACTAGAGGGTTGTATTTAATTACTAATGTAATGGATAAATGTTACTGCCGTTATGCTGAGCATCAACATCATTCTCAACCTCAAAACGAACTTGTGACTTACTGTGTACTTGCATAATATCTATACACACTTGTAATTATTCAACACGTTTTTTAATCAATTGGCTAAATTGTTTCAGATGTTAATTTGTAGCAAAACATTGTTGACAACAAGGCAGTAATAATGCAAGTAGATCAGCATGACTTAGAAACGGCAGAAGTAATATTGCCCTATTGAAAGCAAACAGCATTCTAGCATGTCATATTCCCTATTCAATATCCCTGGGAAAAAATCTACAGTGCTAGGACGACTTTGTGTGTTACAGATTGTATGTTACAAAGCACCGTATCGATCATTCTTGATAAATGTGAACTAACATCTTGCTTTCTGTTCATGCTGTCTTTCTCTGACCTACATACTCAATAAAGGCTCAGATTGAGGCAGAGCTTGACAGGCACTGGGAAAAGCTACATCAAGGGCTTACCTACTACAAACCAGCCAGGTATAACCCTTAAAAAATGTGTTATCCACCAACAGATGTAAAAAGTTGCCAATGTTTATATTTGTCATTGTTTTATTCCTCCCTTTTTGATACAGTTGTTCAGCTGCTGCCAAATTGAAAGCAAACAAGGAGGCTGCCCAGCCACTGAAGGACCTTTCACTGCGGTTAAGCAAATTACTGGTAAGAGTTTTGTGGTGGTGGAGCGAGGGGGTTTCTTTTCTGGTAAACCGCCATCCAGAATAGTGCGTTCACACAGCAGTACCGCTGTGTGAACAGTGATAGCGATGCACAGAATGGAAACTTGTTTATTTGTGGGCACTATTGGAGAAAACACCCTAGCCAGGGAAGTTTGTATGCGCTAGTTTTTCCTTTTCTCACTGACGTTTCGAACTTCATATTTGATCATTTTAAGGCATATCTTCTCATTGTAATCAATTTAGACTATAAAACTGAGTATTACGATAAGTCGATGTCTTCATTTCATGACAATACAATAGTATTCAAAGATGATAAATGATATCGAATTTTAATATTATTTCCTTTTTTTCAGGGTCTTGATGAGGAAAAGAGTTTGCAGATTTTGCAGTGCTACTTACAAGAGGACTACAGAGGAACGCGTAATTCATTAAAGGTACACAAAATCACTGGGATTTACTTCTCTTGGCACATATGGTTTTAATGAGGTTGTATGATTTTGCAGCCTGGTAACCAGACAAATCTGCAAGCTCATGTTTTATTTGCTCTGGCAGATACGTCTGGCCTCATGTTCAGACTGATTTCCAGCTGACCTGGCCTGGGTTGGGACAATTACAACCATTTATCTAATATGGGGCGGGTTTGATACAATGACTGTACAGAGGAGTGCTGTTGAGGCATTTTCGTAAACGACACAGATGGCTGCCGCTGATGTATCTGTTGAATCCGCTATCACGACGGTATTAAACAAACTGGACGGTATAATTTCTCAAAGAAGAACAAACAACTGCACTTAAAGCTTTTGTTGAAAAGAAAGATGTGGTTGCCGTACTTCCGACAGGATTTGGTAAAAGTTAAATTTACGTCACACGTTTCGTTGCTCTGTTTGTTTGTAGGTCTATCCTATTGCGTCTAGAGGCATTTTGGTCTGCGTCCGTTGATAATGCCACTTGGAAATTAACTGAGAGGTTCCAGGCTAATGATTTTGAGTCATGTAGATGGGAAACAATTTGAGTAATGCTATTCCCTTTACAGTCTGTTCTACAGGATGAGAGACAGAGCCAGGCATTACTGCTCAAGGTCAGTATACATGGTTAAAGCCATTCACAGTCTTTGTGCTTCATGAAAGTTATTATGCTTGAGCATGACTTCATTTATAAAATGACTTCAACACAATCTATGTTTAGAAGTGTTTACAGGCAAACGTCTCTCTTCACTTACAATGACGACGCCTTGGGAAGGGGAGGTGATTAGTTGACCCCTTTAATGATTCATATGTTTTTTTGTGTCTACAGATAGCTGACTTCTACTATGAGGAGCGTGTGTGTCTCCTCCGATGCGTCCTACTGTTATTGACATACTTTCAGGATGAGAGACATCCATACAGAGTAAGAAACATGTCAAGAATACACAACACGGCACAACCTCAACTCACACAAACAATCTAGTTATTTTTTTTCAGTTTGATATTAAAATTGAGTATTTCCCGTTGCCTCTGTGTTTGTGCCTGTGCAGGCCGAGTATGCAAGCTGTGTGAATAAACTGGAGAAGGACCTAGTGGCCAACTACAAGTCACAATTTGAGAACCTGTTCAAAGCAGAGGCTCCGACATGGGAAACCCATGGCAATCTGATGGTGAGAATTGGACACAACAAACAAGACGAGATTGACTCTACTTAACATTGATTACATGATTCTTAATATATAACGTAAAATGCTAAAACGAAATTGAACAAAATTAATAAAATGCGTATCATGAACTATGCACTAGGGCTGCAGCTATCGAATATTTTAGTAATCGAGTACTCTACTGAAAATTACATCGATTAATCGAGTAATCGGATAAAACGTATTTTTGCTTGGTTAAAGAGCAATTATGAATACACAAGAGAAAATAACATATTTCACTTAATAATGAATGACCAATTGGTTTCCTTTTTTAGAATCAACTGTTTTTATTTAGCAAGTATTTTCTGGTCTTGAAACATTACCAAAGAGGCAACTGCTAACATAAATAAGAATAAGTAAAACACAAATAAAATTAAATTACTTTCAAGATAACAAAAATAAATAAAATTAAATTACTTTCAAGATATCAAAAATAAATAAAATTACATTACTTTCAAGTTATCAAAAACATAAGGCATTTATTTTGCAGTGTCTTTTTGCAGTGTACAATTAAGACAACTACTGTATTGGAACACAATAACCACACACATAATCAATAGAGTGAGACACACTGTGACCAGCTACGTAGTAGTTTTACAACTGCTTAATTAACTTTATTATGTTTTTATTTCCATCTAGACTCATCAGCGCTGTCCTTTTAAATTTTAAATCAACCCTCTATGAAGTCATGTCGTCACGCTCGTAATAAACTAACCACAAACTTGACAGTAGTCAGTCATAATTAACAAAAACCTAGCCCTCTGCAAGGCAGGCGTTTATGTTCGTAAAATACATTAACGTTGATCAAACTGATTTGCTACGTTAATATTACCTTGTCTCCGGTCCTCCGCTCAATAGAGCATAACAGTGACCGCCCCCTTTTTTAACAGCAACGGTGCCGGAAGTAAATTTCCCATGCATTTATCTCGTCCACTTTTCGTAGAATCCTTATAAAAATAGTATTAAGCCTTTAACCAATAAGCCAATGGTAGTCGTGACCATATTATGTTTGATTCGGGCATAAAAAGAATTTGGAAAACGGAAGAAAAGGCAAAGGTACAAGACTGTGTACATTATTTTGTGAACAAGTGAACTCATCCCATAAACCATTGCGAACCCTTTCCGACAACTTCCAACCCGATAGTTTAGCGTGCTTCTTGCACCTTTGTAATTATTATAGTGTTTATATTTTTAATAAAAGTTGTGTCATATATTGTGTGTGTATGTATAGTGTTTCATAGTGTATATAGTGTTGTCATCGACATGGTACAGTCCTGACTGCAATCACCGCTCGCGCGTCCAACAATGCCGATTCCAAATGTGTGTCGGCTAAGACAGGGTGTTATATAATGGGTTATATAAGGTAATAACGTTTCTCGTTTTTAATACATGTGATTTTAGTTACGTATTCATTCAACATTATGTATTCCTAGGCTTTATACTACCCAAATTACTATACAACACTGCTATATCATATATTTTTATTTTGTTTTTAATCATATATCATCGTATATTCTATATCAACATATTTTTCAATATGTACAGCTCATTTCATCTACAGCTCTAACAACAACTCTAACTTTCCATGAGTCTAAGGGAAATCATGGTTGCTCTGTGTGGTAAACGATCGAGTTCAGTGGTAGCAGTAATCGACGACTTGACTTTCGTAGGTAAACGTTTCCATGGTAACAGCGAGCTCCACCAATCAAAGACGTTGTGTTACACTTTAGGATTGTGGGTAATGCAGTCCTTCTAAATGACATCGCGAATAAAACTTGTTTTCTTGAAACCTTCCTTTAGTTTTTGGTTACTAAAGTTGCCTATCCTATCATTGCACAATAAAACGGCCGGTTGTAAGTATACATTGTATGGTTACGACGTAATGGCTTTTAATCAAAATCTCGACGGGAAAAATGAATGGGATTTTTACTTCCGGCACCGCATTGTTGCGCTCTATTAAACTAACGATTCCTCGAGGCAGAAAAAAATCCTCGGACCATTTTTTGTATTCGAGGTACTCGAATTACTCGAGGAATCGTTTCAGCTCTACTATGCACTAATAAATATAACAAACTATAACACAAATATTTGTTTCAGACGGAGAGGCAGATATCGCGGTGGTTCCGCCAGTGTCTCCGAGAGCAGTCTCTGCTGCTGGAGATCCTCTTCCTGTACTACGCCTACTTTGAGATGAGTGCGGCCGACCTGCTGAGCTTCACCAAGGTGTTCAAGGAGCACGGCTTCGGCCTCAGGCAGACCAACAGACACCTGGTGGATAAGAGCATGGACACCCTGGTTGACCGCATTGGGTGAGACTGCTTTGAAGCATCTGTTTGTTTTCATGCAACTTTTAGTGATTGAATATGTTATTTCCTGCACTTTGAATGGCCATGGTGTTTGAAGGGTGCTATATGGATAAATGTGATTTGCCTTTGTAACTGAATGTGGGAACCATCTATACATAATTATTTAAATAATGGCTCAATTAATTACATTTGGTACTTCCAACAAAGGGTAAATGTTGCCTGAAATGAATTTGTTGGATTTATCGAAACGTCAAATACCATTTTTCAAAGCTATAACATTCAGTATCAAATTTCTCACAGTACTACTTTAATATGTACATCAAAATGTACATAATAATTCATTTATCTGAAATAGCCAATCATTATTTATTTATTTTATTTTTTTCTGACCTGTAGGTACTTCAGCTCTCTGATCTTGGTGGAAGGGATGGACATCGACTTCCTTCACAAGTGTGCGCTGGAGGACTGCACGGATCAGCACCAGTTCTACAGCACCCCAGAAGTCACCAAGGTGTGCTTTCAGTCTGTCTAGTTGTACACTTTAGTTCTGTAGTTAGTCCTCCACCCAAAGCAGACTCAATGAATCCTAGGAATAGCCGACACATCCCAAGGTTTCCATGCCCATGGAAATGATTGAGTAATTTTTACTATATCAAGAAGCATTTTACAAGATAACTTTCTAGGCGTAGACTGTTTCCTCTAGGACTAGGATGCAATAGGCATATAGGCTAAGGCTTCACGTCGCTGCAGTGATAACGGTCCAGTTTCAGAACGTTAACTTGTGATTCTTTTGCAAGCAGTTGCCAGTTGCAAGCAGTCTTGTTTCATTTGCTCATCCCGTTTTGAGCTCAGCGGAGTGGACAGCTCCGCAGAGTCATGTAATTGCGACTTCAGTGTTTGGGCTCCATCAGTCCAACGGTATTGTACTGTCTTCCAGGAGATGGATCAGCTACTGCTGACGCTGGGAGATATCCCTCACCATGGCCCGGTGCTGCTGGCCTGGGTGCTGCTGAGGCACACGCTGAAGCCAGACGAGTCCAGCCCCATCATCAGGAGGATAGGCAACACCGCCCTGCACCTGGGGGTCTTCAAGTACCTGTCCACCATGCTGCAGGGCCTGGGGGTCTCGGGCAATAATGTAAGGGTTGCACTGTCACTTTTCTACTGCAACTATTTTTCTCTATAAATCGTTTGTCTTGTCTACTTTTGCCCCCCCCCCACTACTAGAGGTTGCTAATAGGAAAACGTACGTAGTGCTTGTTTTAACATTATTTTAATGTTGATGTATCATCATGTCTCCCAACAGTGTACAGCCAGCACTGCCAAGATGTGCATCTACGGCCTCCTCTCATTTGTCATCACTTCCTTTGAAGAGGAGACTCTGGGTAGCCCACAGGTATCAATCTGCATTATTTATGTATATATACGAGTTGTAAAACGGTACGTGTATTGAACCGTACAGTGCAGGGTCCACAGTGCAAGGTTTGGTACGCACTGCGAACTGAACAGTATATTAATCAGTTATTGAGTGAAAAAATTGAAATAAATAATCAAAATAAATATGTATAGACATAAACTGTCGTATGTACCAGAATTAATGAGGGTAAAATATCCACGTAAAGTTAAGTACTAGCAGGTTCTGAGGTACAGTCAAGGCGTGTTCACTTGATACGTGTTTGAACACTGTGCGCCGCTAGGTCTTATTTTGTTTAAGGCACTGCTGTGTGATTATGACTGTGTGTATGTCTGTGCTTTCATTTGCGTCTGCAGCATCTGATTGACACTGCATGCGAGGTGCTCTCTGCTCAGAGTCTTGCTGAGCTGTTCTGGGAAATGGTGAGTCACTATAATCTTTGTGACATTTTGTGAAGTTTTAATTACCCTAAAATGCCAATGGTGGTGTTTATTGCATTTTCTCATTTAATTTATTGCATTGTCTCATTTAATTTGTCAATGCAGAGACCCAATATGGGCCTAGGCATGATCCTGGACAGCGCTGTGGGGATGTTTCCTCACAAGGCTGGACCACTGCTACAGCTCCTAACCGCACTTCTCTCAAACAAGTCCACTGTCAAAAAGGTATGTTGTCAGTTAGCACACACAGGCGACGGTCTCATTTGTTTTTTCAAACAAAAGTGTACAAATATGAACAATATATTTTGTCCCCTTTTTTATGTGGTGGCAGGTGTACACTTTTCTGGACAAGATGTCTTTCTACACAGAGGTGTACAAGCACAAGCCCAGCGACGTCATCTCTAAGGACGACGAGACGCTCTGGAGGCGACAGACCCCCAAACTCCTCTACCCACTTGGTAAGAGAATACTCTTCAAATCAGTCAGGTGGACAGTCCTGTCTAGCTCAACTGTGGCCCTTTCCAGATCAATCACTGTAGAGCATGGTAAACACGATGCCATGGTTAGGGGGTCGATTCACACTGGGTCCACCCATGCTAAGAATTGAATGCGCGCACTCACAGGCATTGTATGTTGTTTTGGATAAACGTTTCCACCAAATTGCATAACCACATGATATAACGCAAATGTAGTGTAGGAAGTTGTGATATGCCACTGCCATTTGATATGGTCCATCTGTGCCGCCAGGCTCGGGGCAGACCAACCTGCGGATGCCGCAGGGCGTGCTGGGCCAGGTGGTGATGGCGGGGGAGCAGGGCTACGTGGTGCGCTGGGACTACTCCTACAGCTCCTGGACTCTGTTCACCTGTGAGGTGGAGATGCTGCTGCATGTGGTGTCCACCGCGGGTGCGTAGCTCCCTTTACTGTGACACAAGCGTGGGTGATGTAGAACATTTTCTGAACATTTAAAAAATATTTATATATCTTTATCATTTGCTCATTACTATCTCTGAAGACCGAAGAAGCGTAATACTGTATTGATGGACACATGTTAATAGTCTCTCTTTTTTGGCATGGTAATGTGTTGATTAACAATATTCATAGACGCATGTTAATTATCTCACATTTTTGGCATGGTAATGTTGGGAACAATACATGGACATGTTAATTACCGGCCAAATGGCTAGTGTATGTTCAAATTTTACCAGCCACTCAATAGGTAACTGGTGAGTGAAGCAAACCTACCAGCCACTGGCATATTTTACCAGCATTTGGCTGGTGGCGGATGCTAATGTTGTGCCCTGGTCTTGGACCAAGTGTACTCAAGTGGGTCACGGCATGAAAAAGACACATGACAATTTGATAGGGCAATATGTAAAGCGTCTTAAAGTACAATAGTAAGCGATATATAAATCTGATTTATTATTATTATTAAAATGATGGCCCATGCTTTTATTCATCTGTCCGTGCTAGATGTCATTGCCCACTGTGAACGGGTGAAACCCATCCTGGATCTGGTCCATAAGATCATCAGTACGGACTGGACCGTGTCGGATTGTCTGCTGCCTCTGACGTCTCGCATTTACATGTTGCTGCAGAGGTGAGCGTGGACGTCCAACCTTATGATACGACACTGGAGTCACAGCACATTCAACATCATGAAGCTCTTCTTCCTCTGTGGTCTCTGAAATGTTTTGCCGCTGAAAGTGATTTATCTGTTTTATTTTTTTTCAATTTCAGGTTAACATCCGTTATTAACCCTCCAGTGGATGTGATCGCTTCCTGTGTAAACTGCCTTATCGTGTTGGCTGCCAGGAACCCTGGAAAGGTGGGTGCCATGTTTAGAAACTCCAGCCTGTATTTTTGGCTGGGACAGGAGTTGAGCAGGGATATCCTCTGGCACCCTCCTATTATACTGCCTACTCAGTATCTGTGTTCCTCTTCTTCAGGTGTGGTCCAGTCTGCACCACACAGGCTTCCTCCCTTTCGCCTCCACCCCGCTGACCAACATGGCCCAGTCTATAAGGTACTGTACTGTTTAAGATGTTCATCTTAAAAGGCAATCTGTAGTATAACGGGTGTCATTTAGCTTCTCTGATGCAAACTATGTAATGTTATTGGACTTCTGGGCCTTTTTATCACATAAAAAAATATTCAACTCCACTGAAAATGGTTTTGCACAGTACAATGAAGTGTGTGCATTGAATCCTTCCTAAAAAATGTTTTCAATTTCAATAGTTATTATTAATATTCAGTTATTAGTCACCTACTAACACATATGGTCTCCCATCATAGCATCTCTGAAAGTTTTGTACTTCCACTGTTCACTATTGTGGGCGGTGGTGTGATGTCTGTACTAAAAACTGCTTTACCCCCCCCCCCCCCCCCCCCCCCCAGCGCTGAGGGCATGAAGGCGGGTAACTATGGCAACCTGCTGGTGCAGATCGAGCAGCCCAGGGGAGAGTACGCCGTCACCATTGCCTTCCTCCGCCTCATCACCACCCTGGTCAAGGTAGTCTCTCAGGGTGCACAATATTGACAAAATATGATGAATATAAAATACACGCATTATGGGAAAATGCATCAAAATAGATTTATAACATATCAAAACAACAAGTACAACAAGTACACCCTTGTGTTCTTACAACACAAGGGTTTACTAAATGCTCTCTCTGAGGGTGAGCTGGTTGCAGGGATACAGAGATATTTTCTGGACAGCTTGCTCAGAGTCGGGTTGGTATTTATTTCAATGTTTATTAAACAAGGGCAAAATCAACATGTATAAATACCATGCACGGCAACTTTAAATTGGGTTTGATCGCATTAAACCACCATAAACAGGTAATCCAGTGTCTGGACACCATTTTGAAACCTCACAATCAAGTCTGCTTTCTATAATTGGTAAGAGAGGGTTTCACAGGAAATAGGTCAATTGCCTTGAATTGAGTGGCCGTATGGTGCAATTGCGATGATTTGGTTGGTGTCGTTCAATTCAATTTGCCCTGACCTTTCAATAGAGGGGTCAAATGTCAGAATTTAACAATGGGTTCTCGATATTTACCTGTTTGTGTCATGTTTATATTGTCAGTTTTGCGTTTGATTTATTCCTTTTATAATGATGCACTACGTGGTATTCACTCTAAAACATTAAAATGTATTTCATACTTTTTATTTTTTTTCTCCTGTGATTCAGGGTCAGCTGGGCAGCACCCAGAACAAGGGTCTGATCCCATGTGTCCTGCTGGTGCTGAAGGAGATGCTGCCCACCTACCACAAGTGGCGCTACAACACATACGGCGTCCGGGAAAGGATAGGTGAGCAGCAAACGTGAACAAAAATTGAGAAAATGACTCGATGACTGATTTTTAAGTGGCTAAAGCGGAGTCAATGTTGACAGCATACTGATGTCTTGATTTTGGTTTCAGGGTGTTTGATCTTGGAGCTGGTCCATGCTATTCTGAACCTCAGCCCTGAAGGAGAGGATGTTGGCAGGTACGTTTGAGACCCGCTTTAGATTTTCTTTTTAGCTTTGACATTAGTTTGAGGTACATTGGAGACATTTTACTTTGGTAAAATAAGTATCTTATCTTATGCATGTAATGAATGCGTACCCAGTGTATAGTACAAAAAAAGTAGTCTGGTAAATATCGAAAAGCCAAACTCTACCCAGCAACCATCTCTGAAATCATGTCGGTCACACATTTCCCTTTCATGTCTCCCTCCCCGCAGCACTCCCACCCTGCAGTCGCTGTGCATCTACAGCCTGGCCAACACTGAGGCGGGCCAGGCCGTGGTCAACATCATGGGAGTGGGGGTGGACACCATAGACATGGTACTGGCCGCTCAGCCCAGCAGGTGAGGCCCACTGATGCATGACAGTTTGTAACCATAGTAATCCACCTTCAAGCTTAAAGTAAAATATATAAGTGTATATCTTTATATATCATCTTGGTGTTGTTTTCATTAAACAATCTTTTATCATTACTAATCCAAATACTTTCTACTTCTACATTCTTATTTTGTGTAAAATTAATGAATAAATATGTGGCAGGATAGTGTTGGCTGAAAGGTTCTGGGTTCAAACCCTAATGTCTGCCTTTAGGCATCCTTGAGCAAGCTAAGCAAACACTATGCAAACCCACAATGATTAAACCTATTAATGGCTTAATATAATTAATGACATGAAAAATGGAGCTTTGAAATAAAAAAAAAATGCTTTAGATAAAATAGTGACTAAGATAATAAATGTCATCATGAAATGTGTGCTTGTCTTCAGTGGCGGCACGGAGGGCCCAGAGCAGATCCTGATCCAGACGGTGAAGCTGGCTTTCTCCGTCACCAACAACGTCATCCGCCTGAAGCCCCCCTCCGACGTGGCGTCTCCCTTGGAGCAGG
This sequence comes from Merluccius polli, assembly GCA_030340625.1. Lineage (NCBI taxonomy): Eukaryota > Metazoa > Chordata > Actinopteri > Gadiformes > Merlucciidae > Merluccius > Merluccius polli. Next base: position 43,949 of record JAOPHQ010004353.1, read on the forward strand.
CCCTCACCCAGCACGGTGGCCACGGCAACAACCTCATCGCCGTGCTGGCCAAGTACATCTACCACAAGCACGACCCTGCCCTGCCACGCCTCGCCATCCAGCTGCTCAAGAGGCTTGCCACGGTATGGGCGCGCTCAGTCCTGCTATTGTAATGACATGTCTCTTTTAACAAGGTGTTAACAACGTTGTCTCAGGATAGTCTAGTGGTTCAGGTGTTGGACTCCCAGTCGAAAAGGTCTTGGTTTGAGGCCCAATGTCCGCAGTCTACCTGTAGGCGTCCTTGAGTGTGATACCTAACCTCTACCTGCTCATTAATATGTACTAAAAAATGAGACTTGCTGTAAGTTGCTTTAGATAAAAGCATCTGCTAAATGACAGTTACTATTAATTATGAGACCCAGCTGCGTTTCCACATACATACAGTGACCGTATTATTGATGGGAGACTTGGTCTCCGATAACAAGCCTTGAGTGTTGTTTTGGGGTAAGGATAGTTTGACTCCCAACCGCAAGGTTCTGGGTTTGAACCCCAATGTCGGCATCCTTGAGCAAGAGGCCTGAGGCCAGAGACCTGCTCATTAACCCTTACCTGCTCATTAAGTAAATATGAACAATTATTAGCATTAAGTCACTCAGGACCCAAATGACTGCTAAATGACACATTTGTATATATATATATTTCCCCTCTAGGTGGCACCCATGTCCGTATACGCCTGCCTGGGCAGCGACGCGGCCGCCATCCGCGACGCCTTTCTGACGCGTCTGCAGAGCCGCACCGAGGACATGAGGATCAAGGTCATGATCCTGGAGTTCCTCACGGTCGCTGTGGAAACGCAGCCGGGCCTCATTGAGCTCTTCCTGAACCTGGAGGTAAAGGACGGCAGCGAGGGGTCAAAGGTGAGAATGCCAAAAAAAAAGTTTAATTAAAAAGGTTATGTCAGAGAATACACACATCGTCATTCACAGAGTAGTTCTCAACTGCATGATTCTTTATTTGATCTTTCATATAATTATATAATTATAACTTATAATGATAATAATAATGCTATTGCCAATAATTGTTGGCATTAGCCCATTATATCCCAATGTTCCACAATATGTATTTTAAACATGTATTTTATTTTTGCACATGCACGTATGCCTATCATTACACACGCACGTGTATTACATATAGCTGTTACATTTTACATTTGGCCGGTATATTAGAGTCTTATCGGCCACGTTGGCCCGCCCAAAAAATGGCTGTAATAAGGAGTCAGGAGACAGGATTCAGTGACGCAAATATGACATAAAAATGCTAATAACTGCTTCATATAAATGGGTCTGAATATCACTGACATGCTTCTGTGTGCCACTGGGCCAGAGCACCTATAGCAAAATATAACCTGTTTTATTTGAAGGGCGCAGCATGCAGATTTTCTTAGTTAGCAAACACATTTTTGTTCACTCACCAGTTTGCATGCCTGGTTAGTATATATTAGTATATAATTTTCTTTTTGTCAAAAATGTATCATCAAATATCTAATAGCTCATCCTTCGGAAATCTCCCATGACCCCCCCCCCCCCCCATATGCATAGCATAAAGTAATGCTCAAGCGTCGTCTTGACACCTGGGCTGGGGCATCTAGGTGTCCTACTCACCATGGTTATCTGCTAACCTCCTTCCATCCTTGCTGCCCTGTAGGAGTTCCTGCTGGGGGAGTGGAGCTGCCTGCAGGTGGTGCTGGACCTCATCGACTCCAAGCAGCAGGGGAAGTACTGGTGCCCCCCCCTGCTGCAGCGCGCCGCCCTGGCCTTCCTGCTGGCCCTCTGGCAGGACCGCCGCGACAGCGCCATCTCCGTCCTACGCACCAAGTATGCACATCTACTACTTCTGCCCTCTTCCATGTCAACCATGATGATCCATTATATTTATTTATTTTTTACATTTATTTATGATTTTTAATTTTTACAGGGGATTTTATTGGAGTTATGAATGCATGGATATATTTTCTGTATATTTTATTTTATTATTTAGTTGTCTTTACTTTGATTTTTTTTTTTTATTACTGTCCTGTACTTTCTTCGGTGACACCACTGTGTTGATATGTATATGTATGCATATATAAATAAATAAATAAATAAATAAAACGCATGACACATTGCATATTTTTTTCCGCATTAATTCTTTTCATGATTCTTCCACAGAGAAAAGTTTTGGGAAAACTTGACGACTCCTCTTTTCGGTACTCTCCCATCTCCCTCAGAAATGACGGAGGTAAGGCTGTGACTCAAATCCGATTATGTATACATTGAATCATGAATAATAATGATGATTGTTAATATATGACCTCCTTCCCTACAGTACTGTGTTCTGGAGACGTGTGCGTTTGTCATGAAAATCATTGGTCTGGAGATCTACTATGTTGTCAGGTAAGTTCATATATTCATTTGTATTCATCTCTTAGCTGTGTGGGGGCATTGATGCAGATGATGTATGATGATGATTTTACACAACAGGCTGTATTATAATACAGCCAGTTGTGTAAACATGCAAGGTATTGTATACCTCAAATTTCTATGTCATAAGCATTCTACCTGCGTGTTTGTGTATGACTGAAATATAAAATATGACACAGTAATGCCAAAGTATTAAAATATTCCAATTAAAAAATATATCGTGTGCCAATGGCAATAAGATATGGATATAATACCAAGTTGTTGCACGTTGCCATTGGTAGCAGCTCCTTGGAGCAGTCTCTGAAGGACGCGCTGCAGAGGTTCTCCAGCGGGCGGCGCTATGAGTACTGGTCCCAGTATGTCAAGTCCCTGGTCTGTCACATCTCCGAGACGGAGGAGGAGGGCGTGCGCTCCTTCGCCGAGACCCAGATGCTCATCTCAGCCTGGCGAATGCTGCTCATCCTGTCCACGACGCATGTAGGTTCCTGGACTCTATAGCCTCCCTCCTCTACCTAACCCCCCTCCCAAGAAATGTTTTTTCATGTTCGTACGTCCTGGCAATTAAATGGTATTTGGCATCGTATAGCATCTTACCCAAGCTTACATGCTGTATACCAGAAAGGATAGCTAAGCCAAAAAAAATCGGAACTGAATATTGCCTAATTACCAACCTGTTATTTTTACTATATTTATTTTACCTTCTTTTAAAAATTGATATAGATGCTAAATACGTCCCCTCCCCCCCATGACTGCGTTGCAGTCGAGCGCCTGCGCCATCATGTCATTATTATTATAAATCATAGTTTATTCAGTTCTGGTTCTGTAATGTTGCATGAATTCATAGCATGTAAAATGCAATGAAAATGATTCAGAAAGGGACAGGATAATGTAATGGTTAGGGTGTTTGACTCATCTTGCTGAAGGCATCCTTGAGGGAGATGCTTGAACCCTACCTGCTGCTTAATAAAAACACACATTTTTTGGATTCAAATAGAAAGCTTCTGCTAATTGATCGAAATTAATTGAAAGTCCTAGTTCCAGAATGTGGTATGTATTGGTGGTCTGCATGCGCACCGTTGCGACGCTGCTAAACGTGTCGACTTTATGTGTGATCTTCTCAGTCTGACGTGATGCAGCTGACGGAGGAGTCGGTCAAGCTGAAGCTGTTCATGGACGTCCTCGATGGGACCAAAGCTGCTGTGAGTCGGCAGCACCAACACTCCTCCTCCTCCATTCCTGTAGTCTTCCTGTACTGTGCTCCTAACCGCTGGAGGTTGTCTTTCAGCTGATGGTGCCGATGTCTCTGCCCTGTCTCCGTCTGGGCTCCATGATGGCCACCCTGCTCCTCATTCTCCTCAAACAGTGGCGAAGGTGAGCGCGTGTCTACCTGTTCAAAAACCTAGGAGAATATTGTTGTGAAATATACCTTCAACATTTGATTAAACTAGAGGCCAGTCCTTTTGTTATCTACCCGTTTACATCATCTTGCTGCTGTTTCTCTGTTTTTCCTGGTTCCTCTCCAGTGTGTTGGCGACGGCCCCTGACATCCTGACCCCTCTAGCCTTGATACTGGAGAGCGTACTGCAAGCAGACCAGCAGCTGATGGAGAGGACCAAGGCAAAGATCTTCTCTGCACTCATATCAGTCCTGCAGATACAGGGACTCAACGGTGAGCCCTCATTTCAATGTCTTCCTGTAAGACCCAAGAAGATAACATGGTGAATAAATGTTGAATAAAAGGGGTGTTTCGATATTGGTCAGTGTAGCAGTTGACTCCTGCCACACACCACATAAGTGGCTTTTCTGGACTCCTCCGACACAAGACACGGGTAGATGTTGTAGCATATATCCGTTTATTGGAGATGGCAAGATGGCACAAGTCGAGCAGATGTAACATGCTGCCAAGACAGAGCTCTCTCCTGAGTGTGTGTGGTGATAGCTGGTTTAGGTCTGCAGCCCCACCCAGCCCCAGAGTCTAATCAGTCTGACTCAGGCCAGGTGAGGCTGCTTAAACCAGCCATCAACCACACACCCTCCACATACCCCCAACACCAAATTGAGGCTGGGGCGAATCCCCTACAAACTGGACTCTTAACAGGGTTGCCATACGTAAGATAAAACAAACTACCTCCAAACCCCACTGCCTCTACACCTCCCCAGTGCCTCCATCCTGGATACCGGAGGCCTGGGGCTGCTGCCTCGGCTGGTGGAGGTGTCTCTGGGGTGGCTGTTGCAGGGGCTGTCTGGACGGGCTCGGAGGTGGCCTAACAGCTGGGCCACTGCGGTGGTAGCTCCTCGGAGGGCCAGGTAGGGACCCCCTCCGCCAGGGTGCAATATGCAAATGCAGGCAAAGAAACCGGAGTCTTCCAGCGCGCGCAGTGAGAGCCTAGCCACCTTGATGTGCACTGCTCTTTTTCACCGCTCAACCTAACGCAAGCAGCGGTGGTGGGCGGGGCGCGAGGCCTGTGATATTTGCATATCATGAATAGTTATAGATCCAGAATTTCTCAATGAGTACTTCAACAACTTTGTTGTTTTTTTTACTTATGTGGGAAAACTATGTTAAACAAAATAATCATAGCAGAGTTTAGAAACTTTAAAACGTGCCTGGAGGGGAACACCAGCAAACGTATCTGTGTTCATGCGTGGTTGTTTCCTGGACATTTATCATACTGTGCCATCACTGTAACAGTGTCACACTGCTATTTAATTATCAACAAACACTAGGCATGCACTTCTGGTACTTTTCTCTCTGCTCATTTTTCAGTCATATAATGGCAGATTACTTCCTTGTTCCTCACCGCAAGTGAGGGCTGGTGTTACCATTGCACGTTTGTAGGGGTTTTTCTGGGGAATGTACTATTTTGGTGAATACTTAAAAATGCAGAATTACGTTGTGAGCTCTGAACTTTTTTATGAAAATATATTTGTCAGTATAATGTTCGTTCTGTTAGGTCATGTTTTCTGTAATTTTATTTTGTGTCTTGAATTATCAGTCAGTAGGCTTACTCGTCAAATGTGTCAGCAAATATTGAGTGTGAACCCGAATCACAGATTTTCAAACCGTATCGCAACGAATCATTTCAAAATAAAAGTATCATTGCTGTATCGTATCAGAGCCCGTGTATCGACATGCCTATTGAATCATGATTCAAAGGAGAGATGCACATCTCTAATGTATACATTGGGGCACCGCTCTCTTTCTGTCCACAGGCAGAGAGATCCCCCAGCTGCCCCAGCTGCTTCTGTGCGTGTGTGACACGGTGAAGGACGAGGCGCTGTCCCTGATGGACAGCACCCACCACCTCACGCCCCAGGGAGACGCCACGGAGGACCGGGACAGCATGGAGACCGACTCCCCCCGAAACCTGCAGAAGGACCAGAGAGACGGGGTGAGGGTCCTCATCTGTTTTTTTTTTTTAAATAATAATAAATGGCCCTTTCAGCACAAAACATTTGACTCAAAACAGAGAATATTCCCAGCATGTAATGTGATAAATACCAGAATTTTATGATCTAAAACAAACGCCCCTTTTAACTATTATTGCTCCCCTTTAAGTATTTTTGTCTCAGTGCCTCCATCCCACTGGGGGATGGCACCGCCCCTGTTGAAAACCCTAATTTATATGTTTAACCTCATTTACACTGCAGCACTCATTTTCTTCACCACATTTTCTGCAGGAAATGCTTTTTCTATTTTGTATTTTCAATACATTGTTTTCTTATTTAATTTACGAAAGTGAGTCAAGGAAAAGTTGTCTAGCGTTGGAATATGATGCTTAACATGCCCACAGCCCAACTTAACCACCAACGGCCTCTTCCGTTTCCCCAGGTGTGCGTCCTGGCGCTCCACCTGGCCAAGGAGCTGTGTCGCGTGGACGAGGATGGGGAGCATTGGGTGTCAGTGATGAGGCAGGTGCCTGTCCTCCCCTCGGTCCTCAGCGCCCTGGAGCTCAGCCTGCGCCTCAAGCAGAACCTCTTCTTCACCGAGGCCTCCCTGCACCTGCTGCTCACGCTGGCCCGCACCCCCCAGGTACACACGCACGCACGCACGCTCACTCACTCACTCATGTAATGCATGAAATGTTCATCCTTTGTTTTAAGGTTGCCGATGTTGGAAGTCTTTTAAAAAGTGTGAGTGTTGAAGGAGAATACGAACGGTCTTTCTCCTGTCCTCTAGGGGGCAGCAGCGGTCGCCGGAGCAGCGGTCATTCAGAGCATCTGTCTTCCTCTTCTCAGCGTCTACGAAGTGTCTTCCAATGGAGCCTCACAGGTAATGCACAAGCTGCAGTAATGATACAATGCTATTGATTTCTTTGTATTCTTCAGTGTCCTGTTCATCCATGTATTATACATTTAAGTTAATATGATGTCATGGCCGTATGTGTCATTATGTCCCATGGCGCCGTATCAGCACCTGACATGTGTCTTTTTCGTGGGCAGAGTTTCTCCCGCAAGGCACAGGACTCCCCCTGCTGGCCGGGAGTGTACCGCCTCTGCATGTCCCTGATGGAGAGCCTGCTGAAGACGCTGCGCTACAACTTCATCAACGAGGCCCTCGACTTTGTGGGGGTTCACCAGGAGCGCATCCTACAGGTGCACCTCTTCATGACTCTTGCAGTATATAATCAATATTGACTTTTGAGTTGTATTATTTGTTTGATTTGACATCTTCTTGATGACACATTTTGCTGTTTATGCAGGAGTGTAGCCAGTGGGGTCTTTCATCGGTCTTGGACTTGTTTTTGGGGATGTCATTATGATAAAGAAACTGTTTGTTTTGGTTCTGCTTTGCTTTGATTCTGATGTTGTTGGCTACAGTGCAATAATTGCCTGATTGTAACTCATCCAGCATCATCCATCACCATTGGCTTTAAATTGGCTCTAAATTGATCTGCCCACAAGAGGGCACCATTTTACAGTTAAAGCAAAATAATACAATTATTTAATTGCATGTAAATTCATTTAAATGATAAATAACTGTTACCAAAAACCAATGTATATATTTTTTCACATTTAGTGATTCAACTGAATGAAAAGCCTGAGCTCTGGGTGTACATATTTGTTAACATATTTCCAACGTGCGCTCGGTGGTCCTCAGTGTCTGAATGCGGTGCGCACGGTGCAGAGCCTGGTGTGTCTGGACGAGGCGGACCACACAGTGGGCTTCCTGCTGCAGCTCTCCAGCTTCTGCAAGGAGTGGCAGTTCCACCTGCCCAAGCTGCTCCGGGACGTCCAGGTAAGGAGGAGACCGGTCACAAAGTACCACTGTATTCACTAAGGCAGGGAGTCACACTTTTTTTTTTTTTTTTACAAAAGTACCTGCGGAGGTCCTTTTTAATCCAAGACCCCACCAAATATTTTGCTCAGTAAAATAAGCAGTACATCTCACCGTGAGATAATGAACAGTATATAAATGAACGTATTCCCCTTTCTTAGTGTTCAGACATACTAGTGCTCAAATGAATTGAACAAGGCATAGATGCATTGCATACATTTGTGTTTTTAAATTTGAAAACCACTGAACTAAGGAGCTCCTAATGGTTCCTACCGTCCTGCTCTCCTCCAGGTGAACCTGTGCTACTTGTGCCAGACGTGCACGTATCTCCTCCACAGCAAGAAGATGCTCCACCACTACCTCCAGGTCTCGCCTCTCCACCCGTCTAGTTCATTTATAACCAAGGTCTCCGTTATCGAACCCGTTACCGGGTGTTCACCGTCCGTCCCTCCAACCCCTCCGTTCGTATTCCTCAGGCCAAGAACGGCGAGGCGCTGCCCCCCGGACCCCTGGCCAGGCCCCAGCGGGCGGCGGCCGTGGCGGCGGCCCAGACCTCGGCGAAGGAGGCGGCGGTGGACGGGGAGCGAGAGGAGGCGGAGCAGAAGGCGCTGCTGACGGTGCAGTGCAGCCTGCTCAAGATCCTCAGCAAGACCCTGGCCACGCTGCAGCACTTCACCCCCGACTGCTGCCAGATACTGCTAGACCAGGTGAGACACCCACACGCACACACCCACACACCACACACACACGCACACGCACACACTCAAAGTCTGTGCATCTCGTCTGCATTCTGTCACGTAACTTGACCAAGGATGGAGACACTTGTCTTTTAATACATTTTATCATAGATTGAAAAACATAATCTGAGGGTTTTTCCCCCCCTGCTTGTTAACGTGTTGAAGATCAGAATTGCGTGTCGAGTGTTTTTTGTGTGTGAGACGCTGATCCGGACGTTCGTCCCTTCCAGTGCATGGACCTGGCGGAGTACCGCACGCTGTTCGTCCTCAGCTTCACGGCGCCCGCCTTCGACCCCGACGTGGCGCCCTCCTTTGGAACCCTGCTGGGCACCATCAACGTGGCCCTCAGCATGCTGGGAGAGGTGGGCGTTGAACCGAGACAGCCGATTGGCTAATCTCTATTCCTCGACCACCTGGGCAAGCCTAACATTAACCTTGTCTTGTGCCGTGCAGATTGAGAAGAAGAAGGAGCCTGCTTCCGTGAACATCGCCTCGCTTGCCTCCTCAGATGAGATCCAAGCATTAAAGTAAGTCCACAGATGTCCTAGAATCCTGACCGGGAATCTTGCCCGGGATTTCCTCCATTAAAAACAAAGCATGGAATAATGTTGGCCAGGAAGAAGGATCTGTGTAAAGCGATGGGTTGTCATGAACTGGGAATGGCTCCTTGACGGTTGCAGTCCAGTAGCAACATCACTTTGCGTAGTTTCTCCTCAGAGGCTACAGTCATGTTTAACCAATAACTCGTAATAACATAACAATAATCCTCTGATTAAAATGTAGGTCCTTGCTGATGTTCACAATGGAGAACTGCTTCTACGTGTTGACCTCCCAAGCCGCCCGGTGTTTGAAGGACCCCTCCATCCTCCCCAGAGACAAGCAGAGGCTCAAGCAGGAGCTCAGCTCTGAACTGGTGAGCCGCCGCACATCTGTTCACTACGCTGCCGTTATACATCACTGAAATGCATTTGATTTACGACTGCGGCATTTTAGCAAAGCTTTTTGTCTAAAGCGACTCGCAGTGAATTCCGATACGCTGTACCGGTCTTTAATCTGTATAAGGAGCAGGTAGGGCCTCTTCCTAACAGGATGCATACAGGGAAGGCTGCGGACATACGTATCGCCACAGAATATCGGCAGCCCAAGTCAATACAATATCGGATCCAAAAAACCCATTTGGTCGATACGATACAATGAATATATAACATTAAAATGTATGTTTAAATGTGTATCCCGCTCGCTCTACAACAAAAAAGGTCACATGGACTATCAAATACGGATTAAAACTGACTTTAGATATGTGTAAATTAGTGGAAACTATCCTGGACCCTTTTTTTTGTGCACCTTGGTGTGTGGTCTAAATAAAAGGGCCAACGAGTACTAAAGTACTTGCTGAAATTTGGACCGTGTATTCGATTATCATTTTGGGGTATTTCTTCCATTTCTATTGGGGATTGAACCCCGTACCTTTTGGCGGCGAGGCGAGCGCCCTAGTCTCGAAAAATCAGACTTTAGATTTATAATCTAAAGTCTGATAAAGGACTCAAATCTGGGTGAGGACCCTCACCACTACCCCCCCCAGCATAGTGGTTCAATCTCAGGCGTTTGATCCCCTCTGCGTTCCTCCCCAGAACACGCTGCTGTCTGGTTTGTACCGCCACTTCCGGCGGGGGTCTCCATCGTCGCCGGCCAGCGGGATGCTGCCCTCCAAGCCCACCACTCCGGGCTCCAAGGGAAGCCATGAGGGACAGGAGCCAGTCATCCAGTTGGTGCAGGCCTTCGTCAGACTGGTTCAGAGGTAGACCCCTCCTCCACCGGGATAGTGGAGACGTCTACTCGTCTCTTCTTAAATACGACGGGATGTTGGCGTTTTTACTCAGCACTTTGACATCTAGAGGTGCAAATGTGTGTACACAGTATGAGTTTTTGTGAACAGCAAACGGAAAAGCTTCATTTTTGATGTTGATCCATTTCCAGACCGTCAAGTCTCATTTTGCCAAAAAGTGAGTCTCCGTAATGACAAGTTCTTAAGTTGAATTTGATGTCACCATGACCAAAGCCTAGTCTGTATTATAACCTAGGAGACGGGATGAATTGAAGACTCGTTGTACAGATCGGTCTCTTGTGGCCGAGCTGTGCAGTTGAATGGGTGCTATTTAATCTCAACCAGTGACTGGTCATGATATTTTATCTCGTGGCCTAGTTTTATAGGTCAAAACGCCAACATTTATGACCGGTTATCCAACGTGTGCTAATATTTCCTATAACATTACTTTGACATTTGATGTGTTTAAGATCCAGCTCACTTATTATATATAGTTGTGTTGTTGCCCTATAGTATCTGACTTGCAACTTGAGAAGAGGGGTGTTTCTTTTCGAATTTACATCTGTTCAGTTGAAAAACAAATCCTTTGTATACATTTCAAAGCAACAGCCAAGATTTGTACGAAAAAAATATGCTAATAAAGGGACTTTTGTAAAACAATAATGCTGTCTTATGTTTAAATGAATACCAGACTGCTTTAGGGAAACAGGATGCGTTTACTGCATTTCGCACAAAATTAGTTGTACACATCTTATTCACAAATGACTAACGTACCAGGTAAAGCCCAACGGCTGTAATAAAATAATTCCCTCATTGTAAAATCATTCATAAAAAATAAACATTTTGGTAGCAAATATTTACAGAAGGCTTTTACATTTTCAACGATAACATTTCATAAGTATTCCTAACACGCTACAGGTAGTTTTACAGCAGGACCGATTGACAGGATAAAAATGTAATAACGGGATCCAAATACAATATAAAAGCAGTACACGGTTTTCAACAAAAACACCCACTAGGAGACGCCTCACGGGTCCCCTGGTCTTCTTGAACTGGGAACTGGCAGATTGAATCCCTCTACTGGCCATTGATGGGAACCTCCTGTGGGATCAAGGAAAAGTATGTTTATAACGCGCAGTGACTGCCTAGCATGCAGCTTTAAGTGGCTAAAGCTTCACATTCTGATGCTTTGCCAGTCCAAAATGACTCGTCATGCATTAATAACGCACAACATCACATCTCTGCTGCCATTCAGAAAAAGGCCAATGCATGCATGCAGGTGTTTCCACAAACAACCTCATGCATCAGTTGTCCAACCCTGCGCTCCACTCACTAACCTTCCTCTGGTCCTCCAGAGAGGCCTTTCTGGCCCAAGAGGGTACAGTAATTTGTCTTAAGATTTTTTGTGTGCAAATTAATAGAGAATGAAAGAGAGGGGAAAAAAACAGTAATTCATTCAATGAGAATGTGTAATTAATTAAAACATCACTTAATTAGCAGATGTTTTTGTAGGGGTTTAAAGTTCACTCACCTCCAGATTCCCTCTGGCTTTCTTTAACACGCCGTGTGTTACCGACACTGAAGAGCAAAAAGAGCGTTGGTTAGAAAGTGGTTGGGTGAAGGATACTGGGTTCGATTCCCAGTGTCTGCAATCCAACTGTAGCAAGATGCCCAATAATTCAAAAAAATATCGAGCCCATTTTGCAACAAAAGGCCGATCCATTTCCCTTGTGCCCCCAACTTTTTAGACTTCCTGCCATGAATCTTTGAGATGGTGATCTCATATTTAAAAAGGTAAGGTTACTGGGGGATTAAAAACCTACGCTGGTCGATGATGACCCGCTCCATGCCCTCCTTGAGCTGGTTGGTGGTGCGCAGGCGCTTGACCGCTCCGCTCAGCAGCCTCTCCTGATGGGACAGCCTGTTCTTCAGCCGGGAGATCTCGTTCCTCAGCAGATCATCCTGACGCCACAAGAACAAGGCTAAGGGTCCGCTCGTATTTTGTATACAAAGGAATAATATTGTTGCAATTATGCTATAGTTCCTTGACCTGTGCATTTGTGTCAAGTTGGCATGCTGTGGTGGTCATCTCCCAGAAGGAAAAGCGTTTTTTATTCCTTTGTCATTTAATAATGTTTACATGCATTTCTATGTAGAAGTACGGTACAATAACCTCCCAACGTCCTGAAGGATGCGTCCTAATCATGGATGCTGTTGTCCATACATTTCTCTACACAGAAGTATGGCTTGATGGCATGCAACATTACACTAACCTGTCTTCACTTCAGGAAATGACATGTCTGTGTGTGTGAGAGAGAGAGAGAGGAACTAACCTGCTGGTTGGAGCCGTTGTCCCCAGCTGTGTTGCCGCCGGTGGGCAGAGAGACCCTCCAGACCAGCTTGAGCAGCCTGCTGGCCTCCTCCAGGACCCGCTGCATGGTGCTCAAGCTGCTGGACAGACTCTGCACAGGCTGATGGGCCGAGAGAGAGACACACACACACACAGTTTAGCTCTTCAGCTGAATCACAATATGACATGTACAATTAAAACTCGTGCTTAACCGTGCGAACCCTAACCCCATTATAATAAAGCTACATACACGTTTTGTATTGACCCAATTTGATTTGTATACACACATTAATATCACTTAGTTAAAAAGGTGTGGATAGGCTCAGTCAAAGCAGCAGTGTCAAAATTGAAATCAAATGTATACGAAAAAGGTCAATAATAGTTGTAACAAAAATGAATGTACCGAGGATGCGATAGAGCATCCACATGCTTCTCCGGCAGAATCGCAGCACCCTACCCTGCTGTCGGCGCCGCCCCGCTCCTGCAGCTGTGCGTCCATGTCGCGGGTCAGCCGCCGGCCCTCGGAGATCTGCTTGCGCAGGGCGTCGTGGTCCTCTATCAGCCCCAGGACGTGGCGTCCGTGGCGGCTGGCCCAGAGCCGGTGGCCCGGCACCAGGCGGGACGGGGGCTCCGACGCGCCGCTGCTCCCCGAGCTGTGGCTCCTGGAGCTGCTCAGGTGCTGGGAGCTGTTCTCCGCTTCCACCTGCACATGCCTCCTCGTCTCTGCACGCGCGCGCGCACACACACAGTCACCCGGTTTAACTCGAGACATTTTGATGACGCTATATGGCTGCGTCCCAAATATCTAGGCGGCTTTCTTTCTCTACACATTCCTCAGTGGGCCTATAAGGCGAGCATTTGTCAAAAATGCAGCTGCAGTACATGTGGTTGCCGGGTTTATCACGAACGAGTACATTATATACATGTACAAAGTATTTATATATAAATGTCTATTTATACTCTCTGTACATAATCACCCTATACTTCTGACAAACCTGTATTTATAACTTCCATAATCTGCACAGAAATACTGTACTCAAATAGCACTTTGGTATTCAAATGCTTCTTTTGCACTTCGGGTTAGACGTCAACCGCATTTCATTGGTTCTGTACCTGTACTCTGCTAGTGACAATAAAGTTGAATCTAATCTAAAAAAAACGTACTTGATACTTATTCTATTTGAATAAGTATACTTAGTATACGCTGTTTATACTATTTGAGACGTTTAGAAGACGATGTGATGTTCGCCATTTAAACAAGCTGACCGAGGCACCACCTCATAGCATATCCTACACTGACCTGATCCCACACTACACCAGGTAGCTAGAATTGCCACCTAACTATGATGCATCTGAGGAATTGCACACAGCCATAATACAATAATAATGCAATGAACTGTGTAAGAGCTGTAACCATATCACATGTGAAAGGTGGACAAAGTGTGAGCCGGTCCTCACCTCGGAGGACAGTGGTGTGTTCTTTGCGGCTGTGAGAGGTGTGGTGAGCGGGATCCCGGTTCTCTCGTCCGGGGGACCGGCCTCCCTCATCTACGTCATGAAGTCAGACAACCGAACGTCAATAAGCAGACTCAACATATTCATTCTGACATACCCGCATTGTGTCAATGAGCGACTCACAGCGGGAGTCGGGTTATTGGGCACCAGGTGAGGTTAGGGCATCTTGTTTGCAGTAGCTGCGAACATCTGGATTCAAACCCAGAACCTCCCGGCCCGCATATTGGGTACACAGCACATTAGTGAGGTGAGGTGGAGCACCGGACCTGAGGTGGAGAGCAGGTAGTTGATGTTGATGGTGTCCGGGCGGCCGGGTCCCCTCAGCAGCTGCTCCTCCAGCCTCTGGCGCAGCGCCGTGTTGGTCTGGATGCTCCTCTCCAGCTGCAGCCGCAGGTGGCGGATCTCGGACAGCAGCTCGGACAGGTCCAGTGGGCCGGCGCTGGGCCGCCGCTGGGACCCCTCGCTGGCCTCTGCGGGGGGGAGAGACGTGACGGTGGATGGTGTTACGGGGGTAAATGCTGTCATTGATAAAAAGGAGGCAATGGTGTAACTGATGGCCGAGATATAATTGAAATACAACTTCTGGGGGGGGGGAGGCTGCACAGCGCGAGGGGCGGAGTTACGCCGCGCTTTCTGTTTTGTTACGGATATATTCTTCTGGAGGTAAACTTATTCGTGAGTGGCAAGATGCGAGGATTCAGAAGACTATTTTAACAAATGTATTTCTACAGTGGCCAGTCGACTACACAGGTTTGATTTTTTTTTGACCAATTCCGTCTACAGATCCCTGCTCCCAGCGACATAATTGGTCGAAATAGATTTGAAGCGAAAGAAAATGTAACTTTCACCCAGATTGGAGCTCGTCTGCCGTCAGACTTTCGATGTTAATCTAAAGTGTGAGACTGGGGGGGGGGGGGGAGATCATATTTTAGTGAGTCATGAACCTTCAGTACCTGTCCCGCTGTGAGCGTCCGTCTTGATGCGTTCGCAGAC
Organism: Merluccius polli; assembly: GCA_030340625.1. Classification (NCBI taxonomy): domain Eukaryota; kingdom Metazoa; phylum Chordata; class Actinopteri; order Gadiformes; family Merlucciidae; genus Merluccius; species Merluccius polli. The sequence continues at coordinate 59,085 of JAOPHQ010004353.1, forward strand.
CTTCAGCTCCACACGTAGCGACTGCAGAAGATGCTGCGAGTCGGACAGCTGCTGTCTCTGGAGGTTCACGTCGCTCTGCAGCCTGCCAGGACACACGCAACAACACACATATATATATATATATATATATATATATATATATATATATATATATATATATATATATATATATATACAGTATATATTATAAAACAGCATGTGTATTAGTGTGGAAGGACCTCAGTCTCACTACTTCATCGTTCAGTTCACACTATACACGTGTAATACGATTACAACTTTACACAAACCGTCTCTAAACAAAGAACCAGACGCCCTCAGCTAGAGAACAGAGCAGATTACCCAGAACAGAAGGAGTATTAAAAATAACTTCACATTCACAACGAGCCCACGGCTAAAGTACTCCACAATACGCCGCTAAAGCCCAGCATGTAGAGCCGCACAGAACACAATGACGTATGTAAATGTGATATATGTAGGATGAGCCTGTATCATGTATGGGGCCTCTAGTGTCCTTAACATGGGCTCTCATGCATTGCTCCATAGGATAGGAGGCCACAGATGATCCTGGCTCGTGTTTCCGAGTGGTTTTAAGAAGGCGGCGTAATGGCGACCGTAATGACTTTTTACAATAGCGACCATAAGCTGCTATGGTGTCACGTTGCATGCACACACACACACAGGGAGGTAATGACCACATATCCATGGCTCTCAGAGTGTAGTGGGAGTACATTTAGTTTGGCAGTGTATCAATAGCGTGTGTGTGTGTGTGTGTGTAGTACTAATCGAGACCCCTTTGTCCAAATACAGGCAAATACTATGTACTGGAAACCGCTGTTCTGGTAGTGCTTCTAAAACACACACACACACACACACACACACACAAACGTGTGTCACGATGAGGAGGTGTACCTGTGCAGCTCTTCTCTGCTGCTGTGCAGGGCGTCCTGCAGCTGAGCGTGCTCCTGGGTGCTGAGCTCCAGTCTGTCCTGCAGCCGGCCTCGCTCCTGTCTCAGGGCCTCCCCCTCTGCCCGGCTCTGCTCCAGCTTGGCCGTCCGCCTCGCCAAGGCCTCCCGCAGCTTGTCGTTCTCCTTGTGCTTGTCTGGAGAGGAGAGGGAGAGAGGGTGGGTGGTATGGCTGTGTGTGTGAAAAACAACTTATTTCTCTTTATACTATTCATCTCCAAAAGGCCCATATTCAAATATAAAACCTTTGACGTAAGAATGCACAAATATTTTGATGTACCGGCTGCACCACATAGACTTATTAATACTAGTTACGACTTACAACAAGCCTGTATTTTTCTATACATTTTTTTTTTATATTGTGTATTTTTTCTTGTATTTTTTGCTTAATTTTTGACACTAGTGCAGTGCCCGTTCAAAACGTGCCTGTTCGGAACGGGCCGAATTGCTTGGCCGCCGCTATTGCTGCCTTTCTCATTCTAAACTTCATTGTGGAGTAGTTGCAGATGTTCAGTATATACTCTATACCATACTATGTACTACAGTCAGGACTAAACTAACATTTTCTACTCGGGTGCCACTAACTTCTTGATTTGGTGGCACCCTAACCAATTTGGTCGCACCCCTTTTTGCGCCGCTTTGTCATGTCACATACCATCCATCTGACTAGATTCATTTGAAAAGATGAACCCACTTGAAATAAATTGATAAATGTTTTTATTGCGTCGGCCTAGGTGGTCTTTCTTTTTTTACCGCCAGTGCCTCGACATCTTTCCTCACAAACCAACTCTTGGCGCTCCTCCTCCTATATCAAAAAGCTCTACCTACTAATATTTGTGGCCACCCAGAATAGTGCACAATGTACAAATCACTTTTATTGTTTTATGACCTAATACACGGCGCTCTGTGGTGTGCAACCCGCTTTACATTGAAGCTCTGCCGTAACCGCGTCGAACTCGGACCAACAGTGGATCCTGAAAGCCACTGACTTCCTCCTCCACGCAACACCTACTCGTGATATTGTGGTTTTGCTTTTTGAAGCGTTATACCAATAAAAAAAACAATTGCATCGTTTCAGAAATGAATGTCCGTGTTGCAACAGCCCTATTTTGAAATGTTACATGGTGGCGCTGGACAGGAGCATGGTGGCGCAGCCGCACTATTACACTGTAGGGAGACCCTGATACATACATACATACATACATACATACATACATACATACATACATAGATCAGGGTATCTGCAGGTTTCAACCAGTTCAATTTATAAAAATTGTTATTTGTTATTGTTGTTAATTCTGTCAGTTTATCTCAGCAGTGCTGCCGACAATCAAGGTATCCTGCACGTGCATGAAGTTATCATGCCACACACAGGTCACACAGCTTGTGCATGTCGCGGGAGGCAAATATATATCCATTTCCCATAATATACATCAAAGTTTGACATTTATTGGTTGGGGGTTTATTATTTTTCCTCTCTCAACAGTCGAAAAAAATATTTAAGACCTATGCAAATGATGATTTGATGATTTTTTTTACTGGCACCGATGCAACGTAGGAAAAAATTACCTCGCATCCACATAATAAATGGTTCGCTAATGTGACCGTTTTGTGCGCAGTCTTGAGTCCTGGTAGTGTAGGGTTATTTATATGTGATGTTACCTCTGGATCCCTGGGACAGCTGCTCCTTCAGCGTCTGGTTCTGTTCCCAGAGGAAGCGCACCTCGCTGGCCAGCTGGCCCTGCTCCTCGCTGCCTTGGATGAAGATGTTGGTCGCTGCTGAACACAAATCAGCACCACGGTGTGTTTGAGTGTCACACGTATGATTTAGAACCGGGGACAATGAACACTGTTATTAACTTTTTTTGTGTAATGACGGTATTGCATAATCATGAAAAATATTTTTAAGGACTTGATCTGAACTATCCATTAGAGATGATAGAAAAAGGCACAGTCTACAACAGTAGGGGCTGGCTAAATAAAATAGGTGCAGAGTAAAAATAGCGAGATTAATACGAGTTTATTTCCCTCTTACAATAAAGAACAATTATGTTTGGCTGCTGTCATATCTATTTAAGTGATAAATGAACAATAGATAAAGATAAAGTAAAGCATAAACAAAAATAAAGCATAACTCTCTGTACCATAGCTCATCATCAGTCTCAAACTGATTTTTAAACAGTACTGCAAATCCCAACCATATCTGTGGTCCAGGAGCTTTTATAGTTTGGTCTCCTGGACCGTTTGCTGGACATCCATTTTCCAACCGAGGTTGAACTCTTAATGTGATTCTGTGCGCTTGTTTGTGGTAAAGTATGTGGCGGTACTGCAATATTGTGAATAAACCCGTTCCAGGTTTTCGCTTAAGCCACTCCGGTTGGAAGTGCAGTTCCTGGGTTTAACACGGATAGACACACAGGTGTCTAATGTTCAGGTGTATAAGAAGCCTGCTATAAGCTTTACATCACGTCCTGACATTCCTGCTTGAATCTATGTTTTGGACATTACAGGAGCTTATTTTAAAAAAAAAGGGGGAATCATAACAATGTAACAAGTGGAAAAATCACAGCATTGATATTTTGTTTCCCACCGGTTGCCAAGAAGTGCAGCAGTATCATTCATTCACAGCCTCTCTCCAACTGTGAAATACAGTTCCTGGAGTTCCTGTTCTGAGCCGGTGCATCGCCAGCTTCCAAATCCTGGCATAACGTTATCATAAGCACCCGGTCTCCAACGGTCCAGTTTCAGAACGTTATCTTGCGATTCTTTTGCAAGGCAGTTGCCGGTTGCAAGCAGTCTCGTCGCGAACCTTTGGTCGTGAATGCGGTAAATGGTGCGAAACAGATTTATGAATGGCACCTCCCAACTTCTATTGGAATGTGCGTTGTGTGATATTGGCGGCTATTTCCTTGGTCAGTCGGCAAACCACTCCTGCTATGTGTGAAACCCGAGAACGTGACCCATTTTATTTTAACTAAAAAATACAAATTCCACTCGCACATGTGCTCCTAAATGTAAATTTGTTCGCACAAGGGAATTTTTACTGGCATATGCGAGTGAAATGGTCGCAATGTAGAGCCCTGTGTTACACTATACAAGTGAATGAGTGACACTGAGGAATCGTTGCTTCAGCAAGCAAGATAGAATCAAACAACAGCACGGATCGGTATCTAGGCACGTAAGTCAGCCAGAGAGAAAGAGAAAGAGAAAGAGAGCGAGAGTGTACCTGGGTCTCTCTCCACCTCAGCCAGTCTCCTCTCCAGCTGCTCTCTGAGGCGGTCGTTGGTCTGAATGCTCTCCTCCAGGCGCTGCCGCAGGGCTCTGATCTCCTGCAGATGTTCTGCCAACAGATCTGACCGATAACACACAACAGAACCACACACACACACACACACACACATTATTCACATGCAGGGGACTGAAGATCTGAGAGATAACACAACAGAATGAACACACAGATACACACATAAACATGCAGGTTACTGTAAACAGTAATTCCCACTTATGTAAAGCACTCGGAATGTCCTTTGAGTTTCTTGTGTTTGCAATATAATGAAAAGTGTTGCCTTTCGTTGCCTAACAGTGGAGTCCATTGCAGGATTGTCTCCTAAGATTGTGTTGGAAACACTTTAAATATCAGAATATAGTAGAATAAGAATAGAAAACTACCTGGATTCATGGCCCGAGCCTGTCGCCCTGCGTCCTGATGTGACCCCGCTTCCTGATGTGACCCCGCTTCCTGATGTGACCCCGCTTCCTGATGTGACCCCGCGTCCTGATGTGACCCCGCGTCCTGATGTGACCCCGTGCTTGCGTCCGATTCTTTTCCATCCGACTCCACCTCAGGTCCTGACGCGGGCCTCTCCCGGTGCTGCTGGTGACAGTGGTCGCGGTGTTGGCGGTGCTCTGGTTCCCGGTGGCGGGGCTCACTCTGGGCTACGATGGAGCGGTGGAGCTCCAGCTCGCTGCGCAGGGTGGCGTTGAGCTCCTCGCTGCCCCTCAGCTGCTCCTGCAGCCGGCCGTTCTCCCTCCACAGCAGCAGGCCCTGTGCTCTGCTGCTGCTGCTCCGGTCGCCGGCACTCCGGACCACGCCTCCCCCGGCTTTGGCCCCTCCCACAGTGGGAGGGGCCGGACGGCCAGCGGGGTCGGGATCCCTTCCTGTCCCGTGGCCTAGATACACACAGGAAGAGAAGAGGAGAACTCAGCTGGAGAACTCTGGATGGCATTATTTCACATGCATTTCCGACTAACACTATCCATTTTTCTTCTTTGAACTCAAATGGTCTTTGTCAGCAATTCCTTCCGTCGTCTTGGCAACAGAACTCTTCTCTCATTTCCATCATGGTCATCTTCCCTTACGTCTTTGTTTAATAAAGTGGTCGGCCTCAGTGTAAAACACACTCAAATGCAATTATTTGACCAAGAGGCCTTAAGCATATTATTGTCTGACATCTATTTCTTGAAGTACGTTTTAGTATGTCATACTAAAGTAGCTAAAGTACTATGTCAAGCTAGGCCGCTGAAGTACCTATATCATAACCTTTACCGTCTCGTTGCTCTGCAGCAAAAAAACAAAAACTAAACCCAGTTGGGAGATTCAAGCGGATAGGTGACACTAAATAATGCAGCTCCAACGAGCCTGGATGGGAACAGGACACCCATGCGGTCCTCTGCCAGCCTGCTTTGTCTGACGGGAGACGCCCGAGTGCAGCAGAATAGAGGGGTAGGTGACCACAAGTACCACTACTAGGTGCTACTAGACCGGCCGGGTCCCAGGGATTCAAGAAGTCTTCAAGAAGAGCCCTCATGATAATGGCCCGGGAAATAGGGGGCAGGGTATGCATTTTTAATGAGGAAACATACAGAGTTAATTGCAGGGACTGAATGTAACCAAACAATAGATGTGGAGAGGGCCTGGTCATACCCATCTCCTGGGATACTTAATACTAGGATTGAATTTTGACACTTTGATCCAAAGCGAATTATGGTGAATATTTTTGTTCTTCCGTTTAGGATTTTAGGGGTTTAGGGGTTTGACAGGTAGACCATGGAGTCTAACATTTTCAACACATTGTACACATACGTGTCATCCACTTCCTACCGTGAGGCGCCAGGTGTTGGCTGTATGCGGTGGGGCTGCTGTGTCCCGACCCGGACACCACGTAGGAGGGGCACACCTCGGAGGAGGAGGAGGAGCAGGAGGGGGAGGCCAAGACCCGGGGCCTGCCGGGACTCTGGCCCTTCAGCTGGCTCTGTAGACTCTGGATCTGCCGGTTTTTCTCCTGCAGCTCCCTGGACAACCTGGACCGATCAATCAATCAAACAAACTCAATCGATGTAGTGCTTTGCACTGCAATACAAAAGTGCTTCAGGAGGGAAACAACTTGGCGAAGAACATGAAACTGTTACAAAAAGTTTAAAATGAAAAAAATATACATCTGAGAATCACAGAAATACATTTGACCGCTAGATTACACTACACTACTTGATTAGAAGAAAGGTCAATTAAAGGTAGTTTTGGTTTGAAATTGAAAATGTTATTTAGGGATGCAAGAAATACGTGCTTTTTTTGTTTATTTTTGTTTCTTTTTGTTTGTGATAGTTTCTACCAATGTACACATATCGAAAGACAGTTGAACCTGAATATCCAATATCTTCTGTTATCTAAAATAACATTTTTTAAGACAAGACCATAGTCGCATAAAATATTCCATTTTTTAAAATAATTTAATGACTATTCAAAAATTAGGAAAATCCTGAGCCATCCCTAGTGGATTGAGCAATGTTTTTGTATCATCATCAGCATAACTACCATGATGTTGCAAACCACAATGTGACAGGAAACAGGAAAGATAAGCACACAGATGGACAGCTGGATCAACTGCACTCGAGAAGAAAAGAAAAGAACAAAATATGTTTTCTGGGAATCACAGGAAATGTCTTGAATTCAATTTCCACCCATTTGTCTCACCGGTAAAGTAAAAGCACTCCTTTTTAAAAATATTATATTTCAGATAAAGAGAAAGTTCACTGCAAACACCATGCTGTTGTACTTAGACCCGAGCATGGTTGTCACTCACAGGTCCAGCTGCTCTCTGGTGGACTCGGCCAGATTGTAGTTCTGCTGGACCAGAGAGTGGATATGCTGCTGCAGCAACTCTCTCTCGTCCTCTAGCTGCAGCCGCAGGTACTCTATCTCCTGCTGAATGCTAGCGGTACTGTTCTGAGGATAGCTAAGGTACTGCAGGTCCTGCTGCATCTCCTCAGGGCTGCTCAGTTAGAATACGCATGATAGATATGAGATGTGTATAAAGATATAGTTTACATATAAAGTAAAAGTAAAACTGAAACTACCTGGACTATCTGCTAACAATGCATTACATTGCAAAAATGATATGTGGTGTATTGCTTATAAAAAGCAAAAGAAAAACACTTGACAAGCTGTTTCCTCCATTATTACAAACAAATACACATTCCTGTTAGTCACACACCTTTTATGTTATAACTTCCATAAACAACTTTCAGCAACTAACGATTCTTTGCTTTTGAATGAAATAAACTTGGATTAATAAAAATGTTGTATAACTCTGGTATAATATTATACCAGATATGTTTTTGTCCTGGTGGCAACTGACCCATTCAGTTATGAGGCTGTAGTAAGTAGGTCAGAAGCAAAACACTGTATAAAATACAAAATACCCCAAGGGTAGTAACAGTGGGCTACTGGGGGGGGGAGGTGTGTCTACGTCTTCGAATGGGGCAGAAGACAATAAAACAGCTCACACTGACCAAAACAAGTCTACATACATATCATGTTGGGAAATTCATGACCAATGGCAAAAAGCTAAAAAAATAATAAAGACTTCAGTATAAACTAGAATGCTGTAAATAACTAATATACAGGTTGTGTACCTTTGAGCAAGCTCCAGAGCCGTACCATCCTCATCGTCCTGGTGGCTTTCTCCTGTTAAACACAAAAGTCAACGAGTTAGGCATAAAAGCTAATGTCTGACTAAAATAATACATAGAAAACGTAGAAATGTAATAGTAAATACAACCAAAATGCCTTAAATTAGAGTCCTGTATAAAATAACATGTTAGCATTGGAAACCATTCTTTAGATAGTGTTGAAATGTCGATAGCATGTTAGCATTGGAAACCATTCTTTAAATTGTGTTGAAATGTCGATAACATGTTAGCATTTTAATTCTTTACCTTGTTATGTGTGTCCATATTGCCACTGTGTATCAAAAATTGGTCTCAAGTTAAGCAATACTATACATGTATATACTGTATATACCAAAATAAAACACACACACACCTTTGTCCAGCCTTTCCTCCAGTGTCTCCAGGATGCCCAGGCTCTTGTCCAGCTGCCCTCGGAGGACGTCTCCCCGGAACAGGTCCACGTCGCTGGCCTGCAGCAGCTCCTGGAAAGCCCGGCTCAGCTCCCCCAGCTGCCTGCGGTGGGACACTCCCAGGCCACAGCTCTCCTTGATCTGCTGCCTGAGCTGGGACAGCTCCCTGGCCTGGGACTGCACCAGGGAGTCCAGCCTGCCAGCCACACAACAGGGACAGGTAAGTATAACAACTTTGCCTGCAGCAGCCTCTATAACCTGTTTTATTTGGTTATTATAATGACCATGATTTTGACCAGTTGTGTGACAGAGAATTTGAGTTGATTCAGAACACTCAGTTCTTTTCATTTGTCAAGTATTTAAGTCACACAGGAGTACACACAAATAGGCTTTATATATAGACTATTTATTTATTGAATTACCAGAAAACATGGTTTATATATATATATATATATATATATATATATATATATATACATATATATATATATATACTGTATCTCGTTATCAAGATATTAATGACCTATATCGGGATAGAACATTTTGGCCATATCGCCCAGTCTATGGGAAACCCTGAAACATATTGTATACATGTACTTTATTATAATATGCCATTTTATAAAAGACGTTTACCTTGCGGGCGAGGCGGAGCGACTGCGGTGCTGCACCTGCTGCAGCTGTTCACTCATGTTCCTGTTCAGACTCCTCTCTCTCTCCAGCTCCTTGTTCAGCACGCCGATCTTATCCCTCATCCTCTGGCTCTCCCCTTCCCCTCTCTCCTTCAGCTCCCCGCCGGAGTAGCACCTCTCCTGGCTGCGTCTACCGACCACGCCCCCCCAAGCTTGGTGATCTCTGGAGGAGTCGATGGGCGTGGAGACCAGGTCGCTTGGGAAGATGTTGCGGCCCAGCAGGCTCTGCATCTGCTGGGCGACCCGGGTCTGGTTCTCCAGCTGGAGCCTCAGCTCCCTGACCTGCGCCTGGAGCTCAATGGGATCCTCCGACACGCCGTAGTCCTCGAAGGCCTGCAGGCTCTTCAGACTCACCTGGCAGGGGGTAAACAACAAAGTCAACAGATTTCTAAATCAAAATCAACAGATTTCTAAATAAAAGTGAACTGATTTTTCAATAAAAGTCTGGCGAGCTAACCTTGTGGGAGCTCAGAGCAAGGGAGCTGGGGTAGGAGTTGGATGTGGAGTCCAGGTTCTCGGCGGAGGAGAATTCTGCTTTCTCCTCCTTCAGCAGAGAAGGCAGACTGCAGGCGCTGTCGCCGGGCTGCACGCCAACCTTCAGCTCTGAAGAGCACACAAAGATCATACAGAGAGTCAACATGAAGATCAGGATGAATGTGGTGAGATATAGAGGGAAAAAGAACAACCAGTGTGTTGAAATACAGTCGAGATCCTCTGACAGAAAATAGAGGTAAAGAGATGAAATAAAGGCTCAATATCTGGGTGAATGTGGGGGAGAAGAGGAGAAAGAGCAAATAAAGGGGAAAGAGTTACGCATTGTCTAAAGCGGGGGCCTTCCTAAATTCAGTGAAAACATGCAAACAGTGTGAAACTTTGACCGTTTGTGCAAAGTTATCAACAGTGAAGGGGAGGTTGAAACCCAGAGGTTTGAAACCAGTGTTATTAAGGTACAGATAAGCTCATAAACATTTGTGTTACAGCCTCAGGTCATTGATCATGCAGAAGGACTTATTATCCACCACCAGTGGGATTAGTATCCACTCGACCACTAGCTACCTGTGCTACTGCTCTCTTCCCTATCGTTCTCACTCTTGCCACTTGTTTCGTAACCCAGGTCCTGCAAATCCACCTGCACGCACTTGTCGTCTTGCTCCAGAGGGGGCGCTGGAGGCAACAAGTGTTGGGTTAGGAAGGGAATAAGGATGTGTATAGATAAATCATTGTCACATTGAGGATGTGCTAGCTATATGCACATTTTCTTTTAGTATTCCCAGTTACAGTGAACCGAGTAAGCTTCAATTTATTTAAATTTAAAAAAAAAAAATGTATTCAATTGATTAATGAATTAAATTAATTCTTTGGTAATCCCTTCATCAAATGTATTCAATTGATGAATGAATTCAATTAATTCATTTAATTCACAAAATATTTGTTGGGTGGAGTTAAATGAATTAATTAAATGAACACCCTCAAATGAATGACCACCACAGTACTCATGCCTTGCTAAAGAACGGGGAAGGTCCTTGGTGTACGTCTCCTTACCTTTCTGAGCAGGGACACAGGGCAGGTTGTGGGCGGTAACAACGGGCACCGAGGAGGACGCCAGTTTTTCCTCCAGGATCTTACACATCTTCTTCTTGTCCTTCAGGGCCTTCTGAAGACCCTCGACCTGGGCCCTAATGTTGCCCGGTTGTCCTTTGGCATCCTGGCGATGCGTCTCGTTCTCCTCTCTGAGCCTCCTCTCCTCCTGCAGGCTGCCCTGGAGGTCAGAGATCCTCTGGGAGTGATCGCAGAAGGCCTGGTAGAGGAGGCGGATGTTGCGGTGGAGCTCCTGGGACGAAGGTCGGGACTCCCTTCCAGCAAAAGCAGCAGACCCGTTCCTGTTGGAGGGTTTCTTGGCTTCCTCCGCCTGACCGTGGTCCTCCAGTTTCCCAAGCTCCTGCAGAGAGATCTGAAGCCTTTGCAGGTGGTGTTGGAGTTCAGGGCTGGTCTGGGCTGATGTTTCGGAAGACGTGCAGTGTGCCGCCAAAGAGGCAATGGCCGACTCTGCTGCAGCCAGACAGTCTGACAGACATTTGGTGATCTCCCCCGTGAGTTAAATTGCCTTCAGAGCAGCTCGATTTGCCTTCAATATCCTCTCCTGCAGTGTGCCCAATGAAGTAGTCCTGGTGGTGAGTGCCAGGAAGTGCATCACTGGCCTCAGAAGGAGTTCTTTCTTCACACGTATCCGTATCGAGTCGGTTCAGCTCCCACCTCCCTTGTTGAAGACGGTCCGTATTTTGCTCCAGCCCGAGGTTAGAACCCCCGGGAACATTGACGGTGCCGCCTGGGTTCTGAGCCGCCAGAGATGCATTCATCTGCTGCAGGGCGCTCTCCAACCTTGAACACAGCTCACGAGAGGCTGCTGTCGCGGGGAGAGGACAAAGAAGCCTGGATGGTGGAGATTTCCCTGCCGTCATGTTAAGAAACTCCACAAGGTGGTCGTTGAGCCTCTCCTTCTCCTGCAGGGTCTTGTGGAGCTCCACGCATTCCCTCTGGAGGGCGGGCGGCGGTGCTGTCCGAGCCCACCGAGGCGCTACAAGAGCCGTGCAAGCTGACGCCGAGGCCGCTGTGGCTGTCCAGGTTGCAGGCGGTGAGGTAAGCGATGGTGGATTCGGCGGCCTGCAGGGCCTCCGCGTACTGGCGGTTGAGGCGGTCCTTCTCCTGCAGCTGGGCATGGATCTCCTCCCACTCGGCCAGCTTGTCCTCCATCCCGTTGATGAGGCTCTCCCTTCTCCTGGCACTCCTGGTGGAGCAGCTCCAGCTGGGCCCAGCAGTGCACCGGAGTCAGCGTGGCTGTTAGCCAGGAGGGCCTCTGCAGCTTCTGAGTTTCATATCTGAGACCTCGGGACTGCAGCTGCTGCGATGGATGTACTCGTCGAAGTTGGAACTGGGAGTGGTGCTGTGCTCTAGCGACAGGGGGC
>JAOPHQ010004354.1:0-37500 GCA_030340625.1 Merluccius polli
AACGTATACCACGCCTTCAAGCAGAGTGAGTCACCACACCAGCGTTACACCAGCCATTCAACAAGTAGTTGTAGTAATGCAGTATCCTGGAAACCAGACGACCCAAACCCTTCAGTCGACCCAACCGTTTATCTAATATGCGGCGGATTTGATACGATGACTGCAAGATGGCTGCCGCTGATGTGGAACGGTCTGTTGAATCCGCTATCGTGACGGTATTAAACGAACTGGACGGTATATTTTCTCTAAGAAGAACAAACTACTGCACTTAAAGATGTGTTTGCCGTACTTCCGACAGGATTTGGTAAAAGTTTAGTTTATGGGTTTTTTTACATTAATTTATGTTTCGTTGCTCTGATTGGTTGTAGGTCTATCCAATTGCGTCCAGAGGGATTTTGGTCTGTGCCCGTTGATAACGTCCACTTGGAAATCGAAAATGACCCATTTGCGAATAGGTCTGGCGATGCCAGGCTTGTAGTGCAGTACTTTGGGCGATGAATCCATTCTGTAGATCCACCTTATTTATCTTTTGAGAACTACGTTGAGAAGTTATCTTTGCAAATGTGTCCTTCGGTGTGGAGTGCAAGTTAACATACAAGTCATTGACTATTTTACGACGAGATCGTAAAATAGTACAAACATTTGCAAAAATGTTAGGATTAGGGTGATAAAATGAGTGGAGGCAAGAGGCTCTAACATGAAATGTAATGCGACACAAAGCACCTTAAAGGGGGCGGGATATTGTAGTGGTTGGGGCGTTCCCAGCCCAAAGCGTCTGCTTTGCATTCCTAACTCCCAGATGACCGGACGGTCCAAAATGTCTTTTTTTTAACATTTGCATGCGTTTTCCAAACAGACCACGAGTCCAACCAGTGGTGCTACGACAACTTTGTCAACTACCGCTCGCTGGTGTCGGCGGACAACGTGCGGCAGCAGCTGTCGCGCATCATGGACCGCTTCAGCCTGCCGCGCCGCAGCACCGAGTTCACCAGCAGGGATTACTATGTCAACATCCGCCGAGCCCTCGTCACCGGCTTCTTCATGCAGGTGAGACCGGGGCCGCCGCTGAACATCATATCCATAGCCGCTTCATGGAACCGTCAATCACAATCACAGATTACCAGAGTCCAAAGTGATGTCTTAAATTCGCTTGCTTCATCTGGCAAGCAGCCCAAAAAATATATAAAGCCTTCATTTTGTAATGATCCACGAACCAAACGTTTGAATTTCTGAATTTGTACTTGATAAATGACCTAAAGTAAACGATGAACCGATTCTTAAAATGTGATTCGATTAATTTTCTGTCGGTCGATTAATTCGACTTATCGTTGGCAGCCCTCAAGACTGGCTCACACACAGCTCACACATGACCGGACCATCAGGTCGACCGCTGTCGTACCTGAGAGGAATGGCTGAACCTCTCGACGGGTGTCTCCTGCTAGGGTCAGAGGGTGACGACACCAAATGTGTATGAGGAGTTACTCAGGCCAGAGGGTTATTCATTTGCACTATTTATTTGAGTACGAGACCCTAAACACGGTGTCTGACTCGGCACTCCGTAAGAGCAGGAGACGACGAGTTCCTCGTAATGCGATGATGGCCTTATGCAAATGAGCAGTAATTGCACCATTCCAGTTTTCATTCTTTGTATCTATTTTTGTGTGTAAATGTTAATACTTACATTCACACCTATTATCTAGTTGCTTTAATATATTGCCACTCTTTCTATCTCTCTGCCTCTCGCCTCCCTGCTTCTCTCCCACTGCCTATATCTCTCTGCTTCTTTCGCTCTTGCTCTGCTCTCTCTCTTTGCCCACTCCTCTTGCGCTATCTCTCTGCCTTGCTGCCTCTGTCTCTCTGCCTTTCTGCCTCTGTCTCTCTGCCTTGCTGCCTCTGTCTCTCTGCCTTGCTGCCTCTGTCTCTCTGCCTTGCTGCCTCTGTCTCTCTGCCTTGCTGCCTCTGTCTCTGCGTCTCTGCCTCTGCCTCTCTGTCTCTCTGCCTCTCTGCCTGTCTCTGCCTCTGTCTCTGCCTCTGTCTCTGCCTCTGTCTCTCTGCCTCTGTCTCTGCGTCTGCGTCTCTGCCTCTGCCTCTCTCTGTCTCTCTGCCTCTCTGCCTCTCTCTGCCTCTGTCTCTGCCTCTGTCTCTGCCTCTCTCTGCCTCTGTCTCTGCCTCTGTCTCTCTACCTTGCTGCCTCTGTCTCTGCCTCTGTGTCTCTGTCTCTGTCTCTGCGTCTCTGCCTCTGCGTCTCTGCCTGTCTGTGCCTGTCTGTGCCTGTCTCCCCAGGTGGCCCATCTAGAGCGTACCGGTCACTACCTCACAGTGAAGGACAACCAGGTGGTACAGCTGCACCCCTCCACAGTCCTGGATCACAAGCCTGAGTGGGTGCTCTACAACGAGTTTGTCCTTACAACCAAGAACTACATCCGCACCTGCACAGATATCAAACCAGAATGGTACGTCGACAGCTGTACTCTTGTACGTAGGGACTGTAGGGTGGCGCTATCGCTGGGGCTGGGCAATATGGCCGATATCGGTCATTTCAGATCTTTAACAGTATATGTCACAATATAGCATGTTTTTTGGTAATTCAATAGATAAGTAAATAGTCTAAAGTACCGTATTTTCCGCACTATAGGGCGCACTGGATTATAAGGCGCACTGTCAATGAATGGTCTATTTTCTAACTTTTTTCATATATAAAGCGCACCGGACTATAAGGCGCATTAAGCGAAACAAAACAGTCAGATAAGTCAGTCAGTCAAACTTTATTGAACACGTTCACAATAACTCAACATTGTTCAAATGTTAATGAGCGTATTCACAATAACTCCCAACCTTGTTCAGTTGTAACACGTAAAAAAAACAAAGTCTGATATCGCTAAATCAAACATTAGCGTATTCACGATAACTCCCAAACTTGTTCAGTTGTAACACGTAAAAAAAAACACAGTCTGATATCGCTAAATCAAACGTTAGCGTATTCAGTTTGAAGTCTGCGTCGTAAGCGTGTCTCTTGACGCCATTTTGGGGTCTTTATACACACTATTCTGGTGAAGCACGTGTATTACTCCGCGACGCTCCTGACTACGGTAGCCATAACAACCAAAATTAATCCATATATAAGGCGCTCCGGATTATAAGGCGCACTGTCATTTTTTGAGAAAATTAAAGGCTTTTAAGTGTGCCTTATAGTGCGGAAAATACGGTAACCACATGGTAAAGGCTATTTTTATTTATATAAATAGGGCTTGTACATCGTGATGTCACATGGCAATGACTGCCGCCATTTTGGAAGCATAGCAGCATTGTAATGTTAGTTATTGTGTTGGTAGAAATGTTTTTTTGGTCGTTGATTAGTAATTAATTGTTAATTTTAATATGTCATGACATTGTTGTGTTTCAAACTGCCACAGCGTTTCTCATGAGAGACGTGGCAACACAAAGTTTTCATGAGCCTAGGTTACGGTATATTTAGGATTTAGGATTTTACAGAACTACAACTTTCTGGAGTCCTCTCAATACGGCAGAGTATCGACAACAATAAATCCCATGATGCACTCTGATGTACAAGCCCTAGTGGTCTTTAGTGCAGCTGTAGTCATATTGCTTTAGTCGCTGTCTTGTGTTAAGACACTGCGTTCACTGGCATTCATGTTGAAAATGAGAAAGATAGTTTAAAAACATATTCTATTGTAATATTATTTTTCAATATATATTTTTTAAGCGTTTATATTTACAAATCCTTTGTTACATATTCGTATTGTGGAAATTGGAGATAAAGAAACAAACTTGCTGTTGCGTGACTTGCTGTATTTGTGTTTATCTTTTGTTTTTCAGGCTCGTGAAAATTGCGCCTCAATACTACGAAATGGGTAACTTCCCCCAATGTGAAGCTAAGAGACAGCTGGAACGAATCGTTGCCAAACTAGAGACCAAGGAGTACTCGCAGTACTGAACACACGATGTGGACACGTCCTAGTTTTAGACCCCTTTCTGTATCCGTGTTTCTTAAAGGGCCCCTATTTTACCAGCAGGTGTGAGTCTGATTAGCCATTACAAGCCGTTTCAAAATTGCGACACCACTGCCCTCTAGTGACATCACAAGTGGGAGTGTCCGCCCAGATGTATGATGACTAGATCAGTCTACCCAGTGGACTGTACCAACTGGTAGGCTGATCATCATACATCTGGGTGGACACTCCCACTTGTGATGTCACTAGAGGGTAGTCAAATGACAATTTGGAAATGCCATTTTGTAATGGCTACACGCTCACACCTGCTGGTAAAATAGGGGCCCTTTAATCTTTCGATTTTAATCTTTTGTTTAATTTTTACTACGGTTGGTTCTGTAACTGAGCGTATCGTCCGATGTAACGTTACACCTGGTAGATTTTCAGAAGGAATATCGTGATCTCATCACTTTGTTGTTGACCTTCCTGAAGGAGATGGCAGAACATTAAAAGGCTGTGTATTTGCCTTGTTTCTTTAATAAAGGAGCTTTGACCTAAAATGTCCGGTCTATATCTTTGAAGGGGTGAGGGCAATTCTTCCCTTGTGTCAACAATATTCAATATAACAGACTACCTAGTCTGTTATATTGTGGTCTTTCTATTCAGTTGGATGAGTTAAAACAAAGGTTACCATGCTTTGTTTTGTTTACATGGACCGACAGACAGGTGGCGCCAGAGAGGCTTCCTTTATGTGATGCAAGTGGTCGTGTTTAGGGCCTATTTCATACAGTCTAATGTCGGAGGTTCAGGTTAGCCGGCGGTTCCCAACCGTTTTTTTAGCTCAGAAAAACCTTGTAACCCCTCGCATCGTTTTAACCCTCATCTATCCATATCCAGGTGATGACAGTCGAACATTGGCCGGTCTGTTTATGAGAGACCTTTTAAAACTTGTTCTTGAATGAATAAAGATGACACCATAAAATATCTGTTGCAGCAGCGACCTCAGCCACACAGCAGCTTAATAGAAATGCACCACCGTTCATCAATTATTTATTTCTGTTTAGAGGAACGGTGGTCACCTAATGGAGATGAGATAGTAGAGTAATAGAGAACAGGATGATTCAGATTGTAAATTGGGTGATTTATCACAATATCGCCACCCCCCTACAATCATTCAGTAAATGTTTGTTTATTTAAAAAAAACACTTTAATTAATATTCATGTATATATGGTAATTGGTAGTGGATGAGGTGTCACACACACACACACACACACACACACACACACACAATATTTGGAGCCCACATTGGCTGGTTTTTACTTGGGGTAGTCAAACGCTTAATAAATCACTTCCAACAGCGGCTGCTTTTTACATGAACAAATCAAACACCGTAATCTCTGTACACTACTTTGCCAAGTGTTGTTTGCTACAGAGCGGCATCTTCCCGCCGGCCCCCCCCCCCCTGCGCCTCGATGTCTTCAATGGTTTCCAGAAGGCACCTGTCTCTGGTCTCTGGCAGCGTCCAGAGCACGGCGGCGCCCACCGTGGCCACGGAGCAGAAGATGACCTTGGGCAGGCTGTGCCACACGTCCTCCAGCAGCAGGATCAGAGGCGTCACCGCCACCGCCGTGCGGGAGATGGACGAGTTGAAGCCCATACCGTTCTGCCTACAGAGGTGCGAGCGTGGCGACACGTGAGGTGCGTTTCAAGTGTATTTCTGGTGCGGTGAGAAGGCTAACTTTAGTTGTAGCACGTTTTGGCTAAACATGGTTAACATTTTAGGTCAAATCCGTATAGAACTGACTATTTCTAAATACGGTCAGTTCTATAGATCTATGTGAAAGGAAGACTTTTTAATGTTTAATACTTTGGAGGGATGCAGACCAGGCCGGTATATACCTTACTACTGTGGGGTATAGCTCGGAGGTATACAGCACAACGGTGGCAAATGTTGCAGAAGAAAAGCCCTTTCCCAAGATGGCGACCACCGTCCTGATGGTAGACATTTCTGAGAAAAGAAAAGGCAAACATTTGAAGTATTATCATGGTGGTTGGTTCGCTCCATGTTTATAACATATATATATATATATATATACACTCACCGGCCACTTTATTAGGTACACCTGTCCAACTGCTCGTTAACGCAAATTTCTAATCAGCCAATCACATGGCAGCAACTCAATGCATTTAGGCATGTAGACATGGTCAGGACGATCTGCTGCAGTTCAAACCGAGCATCAGAATGGGGAAGAAAGGTGATTTAAGTGACTTTGAACGTGGCATGGTTGTGCCAGACGGGCTGGTCTGAGTATTTCAGAGACTGCTGATCTACTGGGATTTTCACGCACAACCATCTCTAGGGTTTACAGAGAATGGTCCGAAAAAGAGAAAATATCCAGTGAGCGGCAGTTCTGTGGGCGCAAATGCCTTGTTGATGCTAGAGGTCAGAGGAGAATGGCCAGACTGGTTCGAGCTGATAGAAAGGCAACTGTAACTCAAATAACCACTCGTTACAACAGAGGTATGCAGAAGAGCATCTCTGAACGCACAACACGTCGAACCTTGAGGCGGATGGGCTACAGCAGCAGAAGACCACACCGGGTGCCACTCCTGTCAGCTAAGAACAGGAAACTGAGGCTACAATTCGCACAGGCTCACCAAAATTGGACAATCGAAGATTGGAAAAACGTTGCCTGGTCTGATGAGTCTCGATTTCTGCTGCGACATTCGGATGGTAGGGTCAGAATTTGGCGTCAACAACATGAAAGCATGGATCCATCCTGCCTTGTATCAACGGTTCAGGCTGGTGGTGGTGGTGTAATGGTGTGGGGGATATTTTCCTGGCACACTTTGGGCTTATTAGTACCAATTGAGCATCGTGTCAAAGCCACAGACTACCTGAGTATTGTTGCTGACCATGTCCATCCCTTTATGACCACAGTGTACCCATCTTCTGATGGCTACTTCCAGCAGGATAACGCGCCATGTCATAAAGCGCGAATCATCTCAGACTGGTTTCTTGAACATGACAATGAGTTCACTGTACTCAAATGGCCTCCACAGTCACCAGATCTCAATCCAATAGAGCACCTTTGGGATGTGGTGGAACGGGAGATTCGCATCATGGATGTGCAGCCGACAAATCTGCAGCAACTGCGTGATGCTATCATGTCAATATGGACCAAACTCTCTGAGGAATGTTTCCAGTACCTTGTTGAATCTGTGCCACAAAGGATTAAGGCAGTTCTGAAGGCAAAAGGGGGTCCAACCCGGTACTAGCAAGGTGTACCTAATAAAGTGGCCGGTGAGTGTATGTATATATATATATATATATATATATATATATATATATGTATGTATATGTGTTTATAAGTACATGAATGCATTGTTGAGTACTGCGATATTGGTAAATACATTTTTTATGTTTGGGTCGTGACTTAATGACTATTGACACGTGGGGCCTGAGGCCAGACCAGTTGTGAACCACAGGTTTAGTCTGTCTGAAATCTTATGGATATATACCTTTTGGTAACAAAATGTTGATTAGGAGACAAATCGCAACGCAAAACAAAGCTCCTCCTGCCGTCCTCCGCCTGCCGATCTTATCCAGCAGGTGGTAAACAAAGAATTTGGCTGGTAGTTCAACGAGGCCGTACGTAAATTGGGTCAGGTAGATGTCAAGTCCAAACCCTCCAATATCAAAGCTGATGCCGTAGTAGGTGCATGCCACACAAAACCTGGAGTCACAAGATCAGCAGATCCCCCCCCCCAAAAGGAATACAAGGGAGCAATTAAACCACTGAATAATACACATACAATAAAAGCAATGATACATATTATACATTATAATACATTTAATTTATATAGCCTACCGCTTTTCTGTCTCATTGTCTAGGAAAGCGCTACATAAATACAAAATATTATGTATAATGTGTAATTGTATTCCATGTGGGTTAATGACATTATTTTAAAGAAGTTTGAATGTTTAAATCATATATGCAGGATGAGAATGCAGACCACACAATGGCTGTACGTATAGCCAGTTTCCTTATCACGGGCGTCCGCACCAGGTCCAGATATGTGTAGACTCTGTCTTTCTTCTCATTCATAACGACCATAGACAGGGCCTAAACACAGTACACATTCACAGCACTGTGTTAAGGTCCAGTAGAGGGCAACAATAAAACACATGTGACACCCCGAGGAAAAGGGCTGGTATGTGTCCTACTGGGAGGTTCTTAAAGGAGGTGTTGAATATAATTTGCCATTACAAGCCGTTTCAAAATTGCAACGTGACCACCTGTCTAGTGACATCACAAGTAGGGGTGTCCCCAGATGTACGACAGATCAGCCTACCAGTTGGTATTTTGAAAGGGCTTGTAATGGCTCATCACACCTGGTGGTAAAATAGGAGCTCTTTAACGAACTCAACGAGGCTACCCAAACAAACAGCTAGAAACCCGCACGTTGTGCACAGACAAAGCTTAGTAGGCTACTAACCATGTGCAAAAGCACAAGAACATTATTTAAACAGAAATGCAAAGCAAGAAAAACAAGCTGCGCTGTGCATTAAGCCTTGTTAAGCACTTTGATTTGCAGAAAAAGTAGTGCTTAACGAGCATAAAATGCATTTTCTTGTGCTTTTGCACATTGTTAGTACTCATGGTAAACTTGTGCAACACGTGGCTGGTCTAGCTGTTTGCTGAAGTACAGTAAGCCTCGGTGACCTCCCGTCCTGCTGCCTCTCAACATGTCTCTGGTGGCCATAGAGTCACTGTGCGAGTGGACGATCACCGATGGCAGTTGCCCTGGTGTTTCTGCAACACTAACCTCGGTTGTTAGTGTCTGTGCGAATTCCTGTGTTTGATTCATCTTGGCACATCGTCGCAAATACTTCTGAGCTTCTTCCAGCTTTCCGTTGGCCACGAGCCACCTGGCCGACTCTGGAACCCACCTAATGGTGCAGGTCATAAATTACATCAAACCCAGATTCAGTTGGCAGCCAATGTTCTGACCCATCGTCAATACTTCTACTGACCAAAACATCAACCCTCCTTTTCTCTTCTTCCTGGGTTATAGCTGTCATGTATGTATGGATTGATTTTATTGTCTGTCAAAGGAAATATCAGCATTCATCTTTTAGTGTCTGTGTCAAACTAAAGTAGTAGGAGTATTACATACATACAGTAATACACACTTGACACCCATTAAACTACCGGCTGTCAAACCCTAACGACTAGATAGTCAATGTAGGTCTAGCTAGACTAGCACTAGCTAGACTGTAGCACTAGCTAGACTGTAGCGCTAGCTAGAGTGTAGGACTAGCTAGACTGTAGCACTAGCTAGACTGTAGCACTAGCTAGACTGTAGCACTAGCTAGCCAGACTTGAGTGTGGTTTCAGTGTTAAGCTCAGCCAGTGGTTCCCAACGTTTTTTTGCCCATGACCCCATTTTTCGTCTGAACATATTTATGACCTAAACATCACACCCATTATTCATGTGCTTCCACACTCATCATTTAAACCTTTTAATTATTTAAAGCAAAAATGTATCACCAAATATCTAAAGCTTATGTCAGCAATCTCCCGCTACCCAACCTACATATCAGGCCACCCTGACCTACAGGTTGGGAACCAGTGAGCTCCACTCTACAGTGCGTCGTCATACCTCCAGATAATGATTGCTAGGGCGAGGGGAGAGGTCACACTTATGATCAGCAGACGCCAGTCTCTCACAAAGTAAGCGATCGCCGGGAAGACTATGGTACCAAATGACCAAGACAAGCTGTCGATCACTGCCACCAGCTTCCTGCTCCGAATGTCCACCCACTCCACATCTGGGAAGGACACGTGTGTTTAATGAACACCCCCAGCTGAATGCATATTGGAGGGTAAAACAGATGATGTTGAGATTGCCTTGTTATTGATATGATGTATTATATATTAGCATTATTATTATAACATTATTAGTTTGACTGATGGTAACGTGAAAGGGCCCCTATTGTAGCACCAGGTGTGATGCTAACATCGCCATTAGCCAATTTTGAGCTGTGAGTGTCCTGCCAGGCCACTGCTGGTCGATCATACTTCCGGGTAAATGCATACTCCCACTGGTGATGTCACTAAAGGGTAGATTTTAAAAGGGCTTGTAATGGCTAATCAACATCACACCTGGTGGTAAAAAAGCTGCGCTATGTCACGTCTTTTCACAACATACATAATTTCAAATGTTTGAATAAGGGGGCTCGGACATTGCTGTGTGTTGTATAGTATTGAGTATATCAAGTATCGTATTTACTCAGGACTGTTGAGATAATAACGATGCCGCTGATGCTAAAGCCAGTGAAGAAGCGTAGCACTGCAAACATCACAAAGGATGAGGAGAAGGCGCTCGCCATGCCAAACAGCGCTGCCAACACATACGACAGCAGCAGCATCATCCTCCGGCCAAACCTGAGGAAGAACGGGATCACCACTGTGGCTGTGTCCGAAATAACTCGCTACTCAATATATAGTACACAGAGTTCGCCATTTTTTAGTGCTGTCCGAATGTATAGTGAGAATTATTATGCGCTATATAGTGGACTCATCGTATCCCACAATGCGTCGTGAAAAGTAGTGTGCAACCGATGGTCACAAACCAAGCGCTATATACCATCATGCATTGCATGCCGGTATTTATTATAGTTCATAATTATAGTTTCAGTTGATGTTGATCTGGCACGTTTTAATTATGCGACAGCAGTGACTGCAGTGTAAATCATTAACGGCGACCCGAGTCGTGTCTGAACGTGTTTTTTTCATTTGGCCGATGAGCTCACTATATAGTCCTCTACATAGAGCTCCCTAGATAGTGAGTAGGGAGTAGTGAGCTCTATATAGTCCTCTACATAGACCTCGCTAGATAGTGAGTAGGGAGTAGTGAGCTCTATATAGTCCTCTACATAGACCTCGCTAGATAGTGAGTAGGGAGTAGTGAGCTCTATATAGTCCTCTACATAGAGCTCCCTAGATAGTGAGTAGGGAGTAGTGAGCTCTATATAGTCCTCTACATAGAGCTCCCTAGATAGTGAGTAGGGAGTAGTGAGCTCTATATAGTCCTCTACATAGACCTCGCTAGATAGTGAGTAGGGAGTAGTGAGCTCTATATAGTCCTCTACATAGACCTCCCTAGATAGTGACTAGGGAGTAGTGAGCTCTATATAGTCCTCTACATAGACCCCTAGATAGTGAGTAGGGAGTAGTGAGCTCTGTATAGTCCTCTACATAGACCTCCCTAGATAGTGAGTAGGGAGTAGTGGGTGTGGGTGAGGATTTCGGACACAGCCAGCTCATTCAAGAAAAAGTTGAATAAGCAGGTAGGGTTAAGAGCATCTTGATAAAAGCTGCCTACACAGGTCGACTGGACATTAGAGTTCGAACCAATGGGGCCAACCATAAAGAGTCAACCACTAGATTACCAAGTCCCCGAAATTACCTTTTTCAGACACATAGCAGGTGAAGTATTGGATCTGGTGCAAGGGCTGTTGACACAATTCAAATGTGGAAATTCATGATTGGTGGGATAACAAATTAAAAAATTACCTGTCACTCAAACTTCCAAAGCCCACAGCTCCACACATCACTCCAACAAAGAAGATTGTGCCGGTGTTTTTGTCCTTTCCTTTTTGATCACACACCAGGTTCCACTTCAAAACATAAGCCCAATGGAAGAAGAAAACATTATGATGTTATGCTTAGCACCTGTGATGTTAGGCACAGGCCTACGTCTGTATTTTTGTGGGCTTTTCTCCTGTAAAACATTGACATTGAGTGGTAAAATCGACCTTCAAGTAAGCGTTAGGTTACATTTTTCACTCTCACCCTCTTACACTCACAAAGCCTGTTGTCTTTGAGGGACACGTCTTTTACCTCTGTGGCCAGAGTCGACTTGAAGGTGCTGTTGTCAAAAACCCATCCGGTCTGGCAGGGCACCGTCTGTGGACGGCTCCCATTGGAGTCTCCCAACAGCAGATGATATTGAGGTTCTTTATACATCAGACAGGAGCTGGGCTTCCCGTCTTCCTGCATGGGAACACCAACGATAACATTCTGCTCGAGCGTTATGTTTCGAAACGCTGTGCCGTCCACGTCCAGAGAGGTGAGGTCACAGTGGTGAGACGGCACCACCGCTATGAAGTTGTTCAGTATGAAGTGACAGGGCATCGAGAAGCGACTGATGAAGCTGATCACTACCATCATCTTCTGGAATCGCCCGAAACCGTTAATATCTTCAAGAATATTCTCAAATTTCATTGTGGATCTTCTGAACCTAACCAAACCTAACACTGGTCTCCTGTTCTTGAAATGACCTAAAAAGTAGAAGCTCTGCCCTATTTCAATAAGCCATTTAGAATCAACCTTTCTCTCACTCTAGACAAGCAATCATTTGTCTCCTAACTTAGCCAAAGGTTGCCAAGTTTGAAGTTTCAAGTCAATATTTTACTATGATCCTTGAGTTTTTCCTTGAGATCTGTGTGGACGGAGATGTCCTACATTGTCTTCAATAGCTTATGTATTTAAAGTAGGACATTCAAAATGTGACAATGATTAATCATTTGTTTTATATATATATACAGATTTTTTTTTCCATTAGGACATGGCATATCAACAGGATATTTGGTACCAATGAAGCCCATTTGACACGGTTCTGTATGCCAAAATCGTACGTTACTCACATTCTGTTGCTCAGGCATGCGTTCCTGAACAAGAATAAACTCCCTAATTCTTTTGTACTTCTCAAATGGAACTGAGCTTCTGGCCAGCATGTCAGACCTGCAGATGGATCATATCCTGGCAAAGATTATTCATATTAAAGTCATTAACACTTCAACGCCTATCCCCACCCTTACCACCTAGCCCTACCTTTTTTTGTTTGTGAACTTATTGAAATAGGGCTGATTGATTCACATTTAATTCAAGTAAAAGATTGACAAACAAATTGCAAATTCAACAAAGATTAATCTGTAGAATTGTGGTCAGCAACCCAATAAATATAAACCAGCGCTAACAAGATCCCTCCAAAGCCACTGGACACGGAGCACCCCCCAGAGCTCGTACCTAAGCGCCGTACGACACAAGCTACACTAGAGGAATGCTTTTGATGGAGGCTCTATGGTGCCATAGGTGGGTGATGAGAACGGTAGATATTTACACTGAATCCAGTGGCGTTCAGGCTGATTGCGTGTATCAAATTAAAGGTCTCCTCGTTACCTCTAAACATGATGGGTAATACGAGTGAAAAACTTGTCATTGGTCGAAGTCGGAACTACTCCGGATGACTGCTAAAATAAAAAGGTGTTAAAGAAAACTTCAGTGTGACACACTAGACATCGAGTGTTTTATGAAAGCATGGCCAGGGGAAGCTACCCAGATATACAATTATGTATAGCTTTGATATACATAATTTAATATAACTTTCCCTAAATGTAAAAAAAAAAAAAAAATCAAATTTTATCGTTTTATCGTTCAGAAATTAAAACAAAGTTTTTCAAAGGAAGATGCTAAATTGTCACTTCTGCCTTTTTTGGGGTGTATTAGTAGATGAAAACTTTCCTGGAAAGACCACAATGAGTGTGTAAAAAAAAAAGGTCTTTTGGCATTATTAGAAAAGTTTGTTCATTGTTCACCCTATATACACCATGATTGAACCTACCCATTACTTGTGTTAACTTAGAGAGTCACGAGGAATCCCCTCTCAACTGTGATTGAATCCAGATACAATGGATACTGTGTGGATACTATCTGCAATCACATGACACAGCAGTCTGGCCCTACGGCCCCTGACCACATGACAGCAGTCTGGCCCTACGGCCCCTGACCACATGACAGCGGTCTGGCCCTACGGCCCCTGACCACATGACAACGGACTGGCCCTACGGCCCCTGACCACATGACAACGGTCTCACCCTACGGCCCCTGACCACATGACAGCGGTCTGGTCCTACGGCCCCTGACCACATGACAGCGGTCTGGCCCTACGGCCCCTGACCACATGACAGCAGTCTGGCCCTTCGGCCCCTGACCACATGACAGCAGTCTGGCCCTTCGGCCCCTGACCACATGACAGCGGTCTCGCCCTTCGGCCCCTGACCACATGACAGCAGTCTCGCCCTTCGGCCCCTGACCACATGACAGCAGTCTGGCCCTTCGGCCCCTGACCACATGACAGCAGTCTGGCCCTTCGGCCCCTGACCACATGACAGCAGTCTGGCCCTTCGGCCCCTGACCACATGACAGCGGTCTCGCCCTACGGCCCCTGACCACAAGGGGGTGTCGACATGTAGATATTCCTAGAAGGGCCTGTCTGTGGAGACAGGAAGAGGAAGTGTTGCTTATGTTTTAGAAAGTGTGGCTGCGTTCCAAATCGCATACTTTTTCTTTTTAATTTTAGTACTGCAGCTACCCTTACATGTAAGTATGTACTGTTGCATACAGTATTTATACAATTTGGACATACTACAGGTGATTTCACTGAGTAGCACACCTGTGCTACAAGAGACACCAGTGCTCTCTCAGGCGGCTCAGTCGATGTGACGTATCTCCCGCTGTGTCGAGGATGTAGGACATCCTGGTATATTTGGCATACTGCATTTGACGTATTGGGACATACTAAATCTTTTTCTGGCATACTAGATAGTATGGTAGTATGGGTATTGGAACGCAGTATATACTGTATATTCTTTGTGTTAAAACGTAAGAGTCAGTGGCTTCATGGACCGACTCTGGATTGCATGTACGATTGCTCTGTAATAAATAATTTTACTATTATACTTTATTAATTCTCCTACCTTCATCCAAATATCTAACACCTCCACTACAACGACGAGCTGAGGAATAACACATCAGTACCCATACATATCATTCTTTGGTTTTGGTTTGGGCCAAGTCATATCCTCCTCAAACTCCCCTCAAATTTTTTTAAGGTTGGCAACTGCATCAAAACAAATCTTTTATCCATTTTCACCATCAACATCTATTGAACATCGTATCTTTATGTATAAATGTAGGCTCCAGAAGCACAGCTTACCAAATGTATTTCACAACTTCTTCTTAATGAACTCCATTCATAAATAACTATGGATGGGTCAGTAAAACCCAGAACCAGGGTAGGGATAACATGAAATGATTCAGCAGAAAGTGAAAGTGACATGCTAGGGATGACTGGAGGGAGATCGTTCATTAAATGAAAAAATCATTAAATGAATAAACCCAGTCCAAAGGGTCGTCTAATTGAATGCACAACGTGATTTGACGATTGTAGACACATTGTTTAGAGTGGGATTTTTTAAGCGGACCAATGCCTTGTCGCAAAGGTTGCAATATGACTAAAGTGAATGACTGTTAATAATCAACTGTCGTAGTTTATGCGTCTAAATGTGTAGTGAGGTGGTAAATGTGAGAGTGAGCACATTTACTGGACCACAGCTGAGGTTATATTGATGGCAGAGGGCTCTGATGTGAGGAGAGTCATACGATTAAAGTACAATTGACTTTCATATTATTATTTGTCATATTCTCACCTGACAAACATGCCATCATTTTTGTGATGATTTGTCTATGAACTGATAAGCACTGGTTAACTTTTAGTCACTTTTCACAACTAATACATTTGAGAGTTTCACAAACACATTTTAAGCTACTTAGTGTATGCCTACATGCCAAAATGTTCATCCCTATGTTGTTGCTAAACAAAAGCCTGCATGTAATTATACTGTATGTTATATTATGTTCACCATAATACATGGAATAGGCCTATGGACAATATAACGTTCGCCAGATCTTGACGATTGCCTTGCTCTCAAAAATGTTATTTTAAATAGAATGTATTTGCAATTATTAACCACAGTAGCCTCCATGACAGTCTAATTTTATATTCTCATTTTTATTTATATCTTTATTCACATTCATCATTATTTACAGCACCACTTTAAACATTTGAACACTTCAATGAAAGTGAAATGACTTGTAACTAAGTGTTATTCATGTTAAAGTGATGGACAACAGAACTCACTTTTAATTGTTATTAAGGTGTGCATTGAGCGTCAGAAAATTATGTTCCATCAAATCCATATTAATCTCACACAATTTCAGTCTATTGATTTTTCTTTCTATTCCTTCAAGAAGATTGAATGGGTGTAGTCTATTTACCCACCTGGCTACGTAGCCAAGCGGGTGACCAATCACTGTACACTCACCTGGCCAAGCCAAGCCGCTCACATTATGGGGATGTTGCAGCTGAATAAAGCTACAGCGTTTCAGACTTTGAGGAAATACAAACTATTCAAAACAGAGAGGGTGGCGGATTCAGACCACACCCCTACAATCTGTATTTCGAAGACTGTTCAAAGAGCTAATTTGTCCCCCCCAATATTTCAGTTAAACGTCCAGCGATCTGACTTTGCGAAAGAAGTGGCAGCACAAGGGGGACATGACTTGACGGTTCATTGAACCAGTCGGGGGGAGCACAAGATTTCCAATGCATGTTATTAATACATTTCTTGGCAAGTAATACAAGGACAGTATATTGTTTTGGGTGCAGTGGGTTACATTCAGGGTAGTATAACAATGGTAGGGGTCCTTGTAGATATCCATTTTAAGGGGTCCCTGGCTTGAAACAGATTGAGAACCTCTTGTGTAGTGGACACATCCCTCTGTGATATGTTTTTAGGTCCTGACCATCCCTTTGAGATTGTTAGCACATTGCTAAACAATACATTTTTTTGACAAAATACAATTCAGTTGCATCACATTGCTTTGATTGGGATGTTTTGAGACAGGAAGTGAGGATTGAATGGCAGATGAAAACAGTTGGAAACTTTCCCACAGCCTCTGAAGACACATCCTAGTGTCACTTCACTTCACAGTTGTATTGACATCTGTGAATTGGATGCCTTTCCTTGATCTGTGGAAAGGAGAATAACAACAGCAACAAGTATTAAGTATAACTTAAGCATTTGTAATTCATAGCTATTTGGATGATTGGATGATTTTGCCCACCAAAGCGTCCTACATACAGTCATACAAGAATAAATGCAGTCACATTAATACACCCTGGAAAACATTCCTTATTGCCAAATATATGGGAAACGGTGCAATATTCTTGCAGTGTCTCGCATTGCAATCGTTCAACAACCAAGACGTCCTCCCTAGGCTAAGCTCACCTTGGTTTCTCCACGTCTTCGATCAGCTCTGGCATGCGGGCATTCTTAGTTTCTGGGAGCAGCAGCGCCACGCCGCCGGACACGATCGCTGCCATACAGTAAATCACCGCAGGAAGGAGACGCCACACGTCCTCCAAGAGGAAGACGAGTGGGGCGAGAGATACGCCCAAGCGGGCCACGAACGACGTGTAGCCCATGCCGTTCTGCCTGAAAATAGGTGGCATTCAATCAGCTGCAATGATGACAAAAGAGGGTTGTTTTTTTGGGCAGACTTACCGCACAACTGTCGGGTACAGCTCGGCTGTGTAGAGGAACATGATTGTGAACGAACCCTCGGAGAGGCCTTTCCCGCAGACGGCCACGATGGTGCGAATAACCCACAGGTCTGTGCAGAAGTGCATTTTTAAACATACAGGCCATGTACCATTGTTGACTAGTGTACAACCCTCAGTCACACTACTAAATGCATAAGTTACCATTTGGTATGAACAAGTTGATGAAAATACAGACTCCAGTTAATAGCAACGACCCCATCTGACACGGCCTCCTGCCCAGCTTGTTCAGGGCGTAATATACAACCACCTTCCCTGGGATTTCAATGCAGGCGAAGACAAACTGAGTAAGGTACGGGTTCAGCCCAAACCCTGTCACATTCAAACTAATCCCATAGTATGTGAATGCAACGCCATACCTAAAGGTAAATAAGAAGAATAGAGAATGTATTCTTATCAATGCCGGCTATATCATTGAATATAAAAACTAATTAGAAGTCATTTGAGTACATGATACAAGCGTGTGTCACCATTCAAACTCAACATTCAAGCTCAGTGTGTTGGGTACTCACCATACTATACCAGAGCAGATGGCCAGTTTTCTCATATTTGGCGTTCTTACAAGGTCCAAAAATGTGTACTTTTTAATTTCACTCTCACATGTCGCAGAGTCCAAAAGAGTCTGTGAATAAGTGAACACAAACTTATTACTTACAAAGTTATGCTGGTCTTTACACTGAAAGAACACTAAACAATAACAGTGGTAACAGTTACAGAGTACAGAGAGTACAGAGTTTATGATCAACAAAAAAGGTCAAAAGTAATTTGCCATTTACCTTCGGTGTGACATCAGCCACGCATTTATATCTGTTGTTAATCTTTGCACATTTCAGGATGTAGGAGTGGGCCTCTTCTGCCCTGCCGTTGGCCACAAGCCATCTCGCAGACTCCGGGATCCACCTGTCACCACACGTGTAACACATGTCAGAAGGTGACACGTACTACTAACACTACAGTATTTACTATTTAGTCATTTAGCCATTTTTTGGTTGGTCGAGTATGCCAAAATGGTCCCCATACTCTCAAAACACCCAGACAGCTACATGATCTCGCCCCCAAATACTGTAGCAGCACTTTGACACACTGAGAGGACCTCCCACTCAGCAGAAGACCCATCTTGTTGGGATACCAGTAAGGAGGAGTATACAAGTATACTAGTTTAGCATAAAGAAGACTCCATTGCGCCGGCTTCATTTCAGCAACATGCCTTGTAGGCTCTTGGCAGTGATATGGTCACTCCGGAAACATTTTGCCTATGAAATTGACCTTAATAATTACCACGAATAATTGCAAAAAAACCTCCTTACCACCAGGTGATAACTGCCAGTATCAGAGGGGAGGTCGCGACCACCATCAGGACCCTCCACTCGTTGACAAAGTATGCGATTCCACACAGAAGCATGTTGCCCAGTGTCCAGTCGATGCTGGCAATTACCCCAGCGAACGTCCTGTGCTCCACACCACACCATTCAACATCTGCAGAAGGAGAAAAACACAAACAGCACAGGTCAGCAGGTCTGTAGGGTTCAAAAGAGGTAGAGGTTAAAAAAGTGAAATAATTGTATAGGGCTTGTACATCACAATGCATCATGGGATTTTCTGTTGGCGGTACTCCGCCATATTGAGAGAACTTCAGAGAGTTGTAGTCCTGTAAAACCCTAAAGCAAGGTAAATATACCGTAACCTAGACGTTTTGCCACGTCTCACATGAGAAACGCTGCGGCCATTTCAAACACAACAGTGTGTCCTCATAATGATTTCATGATTAATTACTAAACAACGACCAAACCATGACTACCAACACAATGACTAACATTCCTATGGTCCCAAAATGGCGGCGGTCATTGCGATGTGACGTCGGGATGTACAAGCCCTATTCTGTAATATTTACCAATGAACCATTGATAACTGGAGAGTTTCTATTTAGATTTAATCATTTAAAAGCGACACTCACTCAGAACAATAGAGATAATGCTGATGCCTGCTATCGCCACTCCTGTGAAGTATCTCATGATGACAAACATCAGGTACGACGTGGAGAATGCACTTGTCATCGCAAGCGTTATGGTGGACAGATAGGACACCAGTAGCATCTTCCTGCGGCCGAATCTAACCACCACCACCCAGACAAAAACACATTCATCTAAACCACATGCAGTTTATATTGTGGGATAACAAATGGCAACTGATCACTGATCATTTATTCATTACTGGATTAAAGTGAGTAAAGCCGAAAACTTTTATTTTACAAATACAAAGCAATATGAATAAATTATATATTGTTATTCAGTTTTAATTAGTTATGTTATACATTTGTTTTAAATAATTAGTCAAATTAGTCAAATTATTAATTACATTTGCCAAATATAACATACAACTATATAGCAATATAGCATGCATAAATAAGCCTTCTTAATCTTGATTTATTTTATTTGCATAGAGGACAACAAAAATGAAGTTAAACACACACACACACACACACACACACTCTCATAAACAACATATGTGGCCCCAACGTTGGGAGCTCGGACCACAGAGCCGATAGAGTCGTTACCGGTCGCTGAGGAAGCCGTACAAGGGAGCACCACACATCACGCCGATGAAGAACATGGTGGCCGTGGCTTTGTCCAGACCTTTCCTGCTGCACACCAGGTCCCACTGAGCAGACCCAGCGAACACAAGACAACGTTACCAAAAACACCCTTTTTAAATGTTAATAGTGTCACTTTTCTTGTTTGGTGAAGATCACCAAATAAAATAATATACATGACTATAAATATAATTTGGTGGACACTTCTATCCACGTGCATACATTCTTAGAATGGCCCCGGTGGGAAGCGAACCTGCAACCCTGGCAGTGTCGACCCGTTCTCTATACGAGTAGAGCTGGACAGGACCACAAAACCGGATGTCATTTTAATCACAAACACACACACACATGTATAAGCCATTGCACTTTTACACACACACACACACACACACGCACACACCTCGGTGACGATTGTGGTCCTGAAGGTGCTGGTGTCGTACACCCAGCCGCTCTGGCATTGGACGGTTGGGATGTGGTCGGTCGAGTTGGGGGCGGCCAGGAGCTGGTACTGCGGTTCTGAATACATCCCACAGGTGTCCGGGGTCCCGTCCTCCCTCATGGGCACCCCGACCGCCAGCCTCTGGTCCTGGCTCAGGTTCTGGAAGACCCCGCCGTCGTCCAGAGACCCGGGGTCACAGTGGTGCCTGGGAACCACGGCAATGAAGTTGTTCAGGAGGAAATGACAGGGCAAGGTCATTCGCGAGATGCTCTGGATCAACATCAGAGCGATTTGAAATTTCCCGAATCCATTGATTTCCGTGAGTATGTGGTCGAACTTCATCCTGTTCTCCCAGCTCAGAGCGGCGGTGGTGGGTATGGAGATCTTCGCTGTGGCTGGTGGCTATATACTTGGCACCACTACATCATGTCAACCCTAGCTAAGGATTATTCAAGGCACACATTTACTCAGCATATCTCCATGTTAACCATTAAGGGTTATGTGGTGGAGATATCACACTCTGTAGCCAACCCTAACCCAACAACAACAAAAGAAAATCACTAACTTAAAGTACCTGGCATCCCTGGCCATTTTTCCACTTTAGGCAAAATATAATTGTACTGCTCCATCTTCGAAAATTGCATTGTTCTAGTTACGCACAGCCACAGACACACACATCTTAAATACCCTGGAGCCGTAGAAAATCTGAAAGGATACACCCATTGGCTATGATGCCCAGCTGGTGTGGATCACTGCATACTCTGAGGGGATCCTACAATCATAAATTGTGGTATTGTAGTCAATTGGGTGAATGAATATTTATGATATTGATTTTTATTGTGCTCATACAGGTTGCCATGCATCTTTATGTTGACTCATATTTGTTACAGGTACATTTGTTTACTTTGATTTGTTACTTTACGCAAGATTGGTATTTGTTATATGTAAGCTACCTCAAGTTAGTGATTTAGTTATAGTTAATTTTATCTCACAAGTACATGTGCTACAGAAGTGTACTGGTATGTCAGCTGGTGTGGAGCTGTGAAAGGGCCACAGGGGAGGAGCCTAATCTTTAGGTTCGAATAGGTAAACAATGTATAGGTTGTTGTGATTGGGTGATTAATGCATGGAGGAGGAAACCACAAGGGAGCCAATATAACCTGAAGTCTGAGTCAAGAATATCAGTTCTTTGTCAAACCAACTCAGCTATATTTGTGCTTGCTCTCTAGTACAAATAAAGTCCTTTCGTGCTTCAGATCCTCCCGAACTTGCTTATTTTGTCAAGTTTCGTTAAATGTTGCACAAAGTTTTTTCCACAACACCGACAACAACCTGGCTCTCAACACCAAGAAGACCAAGGAGTCTTCTTGGACTTCAGGAAGACAAAAGTTGGCACACACACCCCCATCCAGATCAACAGGACGGAGGTTGAGCGTGTCACCAGCTTTAAGTTCCTGGGTGTCCACATCTCTGAGGATCTCTCTTGGACCCTCAACACCTCAACCCTGGTCAAGAAAGGTCACCAGCGTATCTTCTTCCTGAGGAGATTGAAGAAGGTCCACCTGTCTCCCCAGATTCTGGTGAAGTTTTACTGCTGCACTACTGAGAGCATCCTTACCAACTGCATCACAGTATGGTATGGCAACTGCTCTGTCTCGTTCATACTGTATATATCTCACCTATAGTGTATTCATATTTGTTTTACTATTGTCCATTGTCCATTCCACTTTAAATATGTAGTTACTCTGCACTTTACTGCTTTTTTTGCACTGCACAAGACAAACAGAGATGGGAGACAATCAGTTTATCTACTGTTGATAATGTATGGCTGCATGGTTGGGTTGATTAGATTAGTTATATTGCAGTTGATAATGTATGGTGAATCTGCAAACTAGGGTTCCTGGGTCCAAACACGGAGATCCCATCTAATCATTGACCCTTCTCAGGAGTTCACTTCTACATAATATTCGTCTTTCACATTCCAGAGGGAGGCTGACAACAGTGAGAGTTGGAGGAGCGATTTCACGCACTTCAACAAACTAAATCCAACGCCAGAGTTCAAACTAGTAGGACCTCCTGCAGAACAACACTGCTTCCACAATGCCATATGGACCCCACAACAATGACTATATAACAATGACTTATTGTGACACAAAGACTAAAGAAAAGGGACTGAAGCATATTGTGAACAAAATGGCTACAAATAATAATACTAGTAAAGACAAGTGTACAAAAAAAAGTATGTAACAGTACATGGAAAATGCAAAAGTCCCTGTCTTTGTCTCTCTTTAAATAGATAACATACATGGTCGACCACGGGCCCCTTACAAGGAGTGGTGCGGCCCTCAACTCTCCAAAGGAGCCCAGCGGTTCTGCTCCAGAACGGTGATCCCTTCAACAAAACGGGATCAAGCACTATGTGACAGTGAAGACAGACCGACTGGAGGACTACTTGTACTCATACATCCGCAGTACAAGTACCCGATCAGGTGGAAAACTAAAGCCTTAGAGCGTCTTCACTGCACAGGGACACTTCCATGAAGGTAAGATGGATGCCGTTGATCTATTACCCTTTTAAGACTTCATGTTTAGAGTCAAATGGACCTCTGCATCCTATTGGGACATTGACGATGTTCCCTCTTCCCCACTGCGGGGGTAAGTGTCTGGACAATGTACACTCACAATAAGTTGATTGTGGTGAATTTCTATTATCGTTATAATCGTGAATCGGGATAATCGTGAATATGAGTGACTTGAAAAAGCCGTCTAGCTCGCTAACATACAGTCCTATATTGATCTCCTGATTTATTTTGAATTTTGGCAAGGATGGTCACTAAAAAAAAAGTCCTATCTGTGCAATACAAGTATTTGTTTCTTAACTAAATCTACGATAAAGTGATTCCAGTATGTTTTTAAGCATATTTTGATAATATTGTGAATCGCAATTATGTTGGCCAGGATAATTGTGACATGAAATGTTTATATCGTCCCAGGCCTAGCGGTGGTACACTGGGACCTTGTGATACTTTGCAGTACTTGTTTATCATTCATTTATGGTATAAAATCAACTAAATCTGTAGAAATCACATGGCACACTTTTCAAGTCACAGCCGTCAAAAGGTCTGGTGTTCTGAGTGTTCATTGGAAAATGTATTTTATGCTGAAAGTATATTTTATATTATTTGATTGCTGTAAGTTATTGCTGAAGTATTGTTAATATAAATTTGATGGGTCTTACTGATGTCTCAGCTTAGGAAATTAACATGTAAATATGCTAAGTTAACAATGAGTATACCATTAGACAACAATAAGATAATTAGATATCATAGAGAGAGAGAGAGAGAGAGAGAGAGAGAGAGAGAGAGAGAGAGAGAGAGAGAGAGAGAGAGAGACAGACAGAGACAGAGACAGAGACAGAGACAGAGAGACAGAGACAGAGACAGAGAGAGAAACAAAGACTTTGGCTCATTTCGAATTCCCTCAGCGGGGGTCATGACCTTGACGGAAAAAAGCTCTCCCACTTCCATCCTGACTCCCAGTTTCCATGGCAATGAGTCAAAACACACATCAGGTACTACCTTACTAGGAAGAGTAGGTGCCGGCTCGGGGAAGTCCTTCAGGGCTTAGTGATGTCAAGTGTGAAGACCCTGGAGGAGACGCCTTCGTTTTAGCAGAACTACAGTCAAGTGCTTAGAGAATTCATTGTGCTTCTGTGTGCAACGGTAGCCTGTACTAGCACAGCGCCTAGAAGGGTTTGGTTTGTCTGTTCACCTCTTTAAACAGTACTAGTAGCCTAATCATTACTAGGGAACGTTGTTAACACGGTTGTAATGACATACTGTAGCTCTCTAACGTCACCATATGTACAGCTGTGCTTGTTTCACCAATCATTGTAAGCAGGTTACAGGTTATCCAGAGTTAAGCTTGTTATCCCTGATCTGGCCTGAAGGGGCCGCTATCACTATTCAATGTGGTATACTTTAAACACGCTCAGACTATTTTAACCTGCAAAGATGTGGCACCACCTTCTGGTATGAGAGGTGTATGGTTCAAAGAAAGCTTCAGTTGCTTCTGTAGTCTGAAAGCAGTGGCCTTCTACTGATTTAAAACCCACAAGGAATGTTTTATTGCCGTTGTTTAAAAACCCGTTTTTGGGATGAGCTTGTAATATCAACTGTAATACCACACAATGATGCTTCTCTTTTACACAGCAAGGTGCTCCTTGTGCCTGTCCAAAGACTATGAGGCCTACCTCATTAGACATACGCCTATAAAACAAATCCAGCTTGTGGAAGAACTAAACACAATATACATTTCACCCAGACAGGGGGTCAGTTGTTTGGTTGCGCTTGCCGTCGTTCATAACAGTGTTCATAACATTCAGTGCTTTAAATGGAGATGTTTTGACGCTTTGGAAACTGCAGTGGTGATATACACGAGAGCGGTAAGGGCAGCGAAACCTCTCCGTGTAAACAACAGCTCGGGAAAAAAAAAAAGAAAAAAAAAACCCAGAAAGGCTGGCGATTGTTTCGGGAGCGTGGTTCTGAAGGCCGTTCCCCCGCCGCCACGCGGCATACCTTTCCATTTAGAGGGATGGAGGTCCAGAGAACAGCGGCGAGCCAAGCCAGGCCTGCGCTTCCAATTGGGGATAGGAATATTTTCATTGAATCGCTTGGTTCACGCTTGTCACATGTCTGCCATTGTTGCAATACCTGCACTGAGGCGCCATGACGTTGATGTATTGCTCTTTAAATGGCGATAGTGTTAGACTTGTGCTGATTTATGGAGTAGGCCTATATATATTGCTAAATATGTTGTGCAACAATCTGGGCGATCATATGGAATTGAAATGCTGTATTCTGTGATCATATAGTGCAACACATTTGGACGTACGTCAAAGGGTTAAGGAAATTCATTTGTTGTATCTCCTTCAATGTCTGCTTGGCCCTGACGCTTCCATCTTTATCCCAATAAAGGTTGTTCTGGTGCCATCTAAGACTTTGAGGACCTGCATCTATCATTTAGAAGATGGAGCCGGTTCCTGCAGACCATAAGGACCATGACCGCTGGTCAGGGTCAGAAGGTTCCCAGGAGTCCTACGATGTCAACAACACCAGCGATGAGGAAGACTATCTCTCAGACCTAGAACCCCCTCAAAACCTCCAATACCTCCCAGACGACGCCCCACGGAACCGGGCCTCGGAGCCAGAAGAGCCCTGGTCTCCTCCAGAACCCAGCGGAGAAAGCCGGGAAGATGAAGATTCTTCTGGCGATGACACGAGTGACCGACACCCTGGCGGCTCTCCGGGGCCCGTACCGGATGTCACCCCAGGGTCCTCGCGAACGCCTAGCCTCGCCTCGGAGGGGCCTCTCGCAGGCTGTATATCACCCACACCCTTGTTCTCCTCCTCCGCCTCCTCCTCCCCTTCCCCCCGCCGCGGTGACATGACCTTGACCCAAACCGTGACCCTGGAGGAACCCCTGGCAGCCAGCAGTAGCAGCGGGTGGGCCCCTGCCAGACCTCCTGCCATGGTTGGGGTGGGGGCCAGGGGGGCTGGGGCCAAGGAGCAGTGGGGGGAGGCTGAGTCTCCAGAAGGAGAAGAAGGAGGGTGCAGGGAAGCACCTCCTGCTGCTGTATCCTCAGGATTTCGGCCCCAGGGTGCTGAGCAGGCAGAGCAGTGGAGCGCTGAGGCGCAGTGGACAGATCAGCGCAGACCCACCAGCCACAGCAGACAGCAGACACGTAAGTAGCTGTCCTCTGACCCTCTCTCTCTCGTGTGCTGAAGACAGTGGGGCAACCTGCTCTTGGATGGTTAGGATTTGCCAGTTAGTTAAATCATACAACCTTCAATGCAATTTTTGTACTATGAAATCACCATGCATTTGTCAATATGTTTATAATGCAGTTATTTAGATGAGTTACAAAAATATCATTTATCATTTAATGTTTCATATTTTATGTGGTGCTAATTATTTTAAGTAGTTTGCACAAACGTATAAACCATTTGAGGTAACATTATTATAAAATGTAATGTATATCTAAAAAATATGTCAAAAAAAAAAAAAAAAAAAAAAAAAAGCAAAACTGGGTCAGGAGGCAGTAGAACTTTTATTCCACCCTGTGGGACGCCAACGCTGGGTTCATTCTCCCTGGGGTCTGCTGGTGAGAACAGGGACCAGAATAACACAGCCAGGCCAATGATGAGCCAAGCAGAAAAGCGTTTGACGGACACTGCCATGTGTCGGCCCTGTCAACCGATCCCTTTACTGGCCGTGGAGCTCGGCTTGCAGTGGAAAGTCAGTTAGGTGCTTCCCTGCCTCATGGACGGCTGTAACTGAATATGGGGCTTTTAATAGTGGCCTTGCATCAGCGGGAACACATAAATAAAGAAATGCATTTAGCCTATTATTAGTGTCTTGATGAAGCAAGAACATGAAGACAGAATTTGTATATGTTGTTATTATGGTTATGCTTATGATTCTGAAGATTCTAACGATTATCATGAATATAGCTATGATTATTATGATTATTATTATTATCATTATTATGTCTAACAAATATGAATATTTAATATTATAGTATACTGAGTATTATAAAACTGTTGTATGACTGAATAACTTATTCTGAACGTTATACTAATATAATGAATTAATTTACCTATTGCTATTATTTCTATAGTGTTATATTATGGTTATTAGGGTTATATAATAATTATGTTAGATATTATCATTAAGAGTTCCCATCTCTGCTCTCTTAACCTTGTTTATTGTACTTATCTCTTTTTCTTTCACATTTTGTCTGGTTCCTCTCTCTCTCTCTTTCTCTCTGTTAGGGCCGAGTCACATTGAGAGTGAATCGGAGAGACACGTGAAGGAGACCAAATCTAAATGTAAACGCATCGCTCTTCTCCTCACCAATGCACCGAACCCTCAAAATAAAGGTGCCCTACTGTTCAAGAAGCGCCGTCAACGGGTCAGAAAGTTCACGCTGGTCAGCTACGGGACGGGCGGGAGCGACGTTGACCACGAGGATCAAGTCGAGGGAGATCTTGAATTTGTAACAGTGAGCAATTCGGAGCAAGAGGAGGATTATTCTCTTCATCACCAAGAGGACAACTGGAACTTGGACTGGGAAAACGGTGAAGAGATGGAGGGACTGTCAGGCACCGGAGGTAAAGGGGTCATGATGTTCGCCCAGCGGCGCCAGAGGCTGGACGAGATTGCACTCGAGGAGGAGGAGCTGAGGAGCAGAAGCCTACCGGCGGAGGGCGTCGGCCAGCCGGAGGAACCAGAGCTACAGAACCATTACCACACAGAGGAAACGCACATGCAGTCTGCTAACCTAGTCCCTCCGCAGACCTACGTGGATACACGTCTCCAGCTACCTTCACAGCAACAGGAAAATATTCCACAGATGACAAACCAGATCCCTGAGCCAAAGCCTTTGGTGCCCAACCGAACTGCCAAGCCCTTCGGGTTTATAAATAGTAGATCAGCTACCATGCCGTCAAGCGTTCATGCCCCTGTTGCAAAGAAACATGAACTGAAATTCAAGGTCCCAGTGCCCGTCAACACCAGCCCACAGGTGTGGTCCCCCACCGGGGACATCATAGCCTCCAGGGATGAACGCATATCGGTTCCCGCCAAAAAGACGGGCAACCTCCCAGAACCCAAGAGGAGGGTCGCGAGTAAACAGTCGTCGGGGTCTGGGGATCAGCAGCTGCAGAACAGGGGAGACAGGAAGTCCTACATCGAACCAGAGGAAGATTTCTTCAGTCTGGGCGCTGAGGCGTGCAACTTCATGCAGCCGAGGTCAGTGAAGCTAAAGGTCCCCCCTCCGGTCGCGCCCAAGCCCACGGTCGACCCAAACCGCCAGCCCTGGTTGAGTCCTCCGTCGGAGCCCTTTAACCCACCGAGAAGTCCAGTGTCAGCAGGATCTCAAGGCCAGTCTTATGCACCACAGCAGGACTGGGCACCAGTGGGTTCATCTGCACAGAATCAATTTCAACCCACCAGGAATAGCTGGAGTGTGCAGCCGGCACAGTCGCCTGTGAGTATTAAGGCCGTCAGTCCAGCCGTTAGCCCGGCTTACCCACTCTCATCTCCTTCATGGAATAAGACTCACAATGTCGCTAAATCCACCGCCTCTTGTCCACCACAACAAATGCAGCCACCAAAGGGGGCAGGTCCTTTTGGGGACCGCGGTTTAGTTAGAGCTGCTCAGAGTCAGAAGGTCGACGGACCACCTCTGATGGGAAGAGGTGCAGAGCTGTTCGCTAAGAGGCAGTCCCGAATGGAGAAGTTTGTGGTCGATGCCGAAACGGTGCAAGCGAACCAAGCCAGATCGGCCTCCCCCACCGCCTCACTCCCCAACTCATGGAGATATTCCTCCATTATCCGCGCCCCACCTCCCCTGTCCTACAACCCCATCCTTGCTCCATTCTACCCCCCAGCGGCCACTAAGCAACCCCCTTCCACGAGTCCTAAAATTAAAGCCAAGACCAGGGACAAGCCTCAGCCACCCAAAAAGCATCTTAGCAGTTTAGACGTGATGAAGCACCAACCCTATCAGTTGGACTCCTCACTCTTCAGATATGAAGCAGTCCCTGAGGCACGGAGTCCCAGCCCAAAACCTGAGGTTAATCCGATCCCTAAACCTAGAAAACCTAGAAAACCCAGATCTGCCCCTTCTCACTCCCTTGGTATGAATACATCCGATGCTGCTTGCCAAAGCAAGCCAAATGCCCCTTCTCGTTCTCCCGCAGAATTGGTAAGTTCCCCAAACCCTCCTCAGCTTCAGCACACTTCTTCAGCTGAGCCTCGCTCGCCTGTCAGACAGCTGGATGCCCGGTCCACGGCCACAGCTGCTGCCTCCCAGCACACACACGGCAAGCCGGCTCCAAGCAGCCAACCCCTGAGCACGCCCAATCAGCACGCTGCTGGTGCTGCTAGCTTAGCTCCCTTCTCTGCCGCGTCGCTCATTGCTAGAGGCGCGCGACAAATGGCCCCCAAGCCAACGTTTTCTGCCAAGAAGCCAGTGATAGCGAACAAGCAGTGGAGGCCCGTTGCTGTTCAACACTAGCTTCAATATGTTATGTTGTTCTGTGCTAATATGGCAAAAAAAAAAAACTTTGGCTAAACATTCGACGTTTGCACCTTAATGAAATGCATCTCAGTTTTTCAGGTAAATAGATTTTGTTTTTAGCTTCGCCAAAATGTGTGATACTCCTAAAACGCTGTAAAAAAAAAAAAAAGGAGTTGTCTTTTTAAAGGGTAGATGATGTAGTGCGTTACTGTACGCTGCTACTTACCACACGAAGTGGTGTAACATCACCGTCAGGAATAAACATGAATAACATGAATTAGCTTCATCAGCAAGCGAACCTGACTAGTGCCTTGGCACTGCTCAAAATAAATAAGGTTTGCATGGCTAAGCACTCTCAGGATGTGCACTCAATACACCTGCACTACTGTATAGCAATTTGTACTATATCTCAATACACCTGTCTGCACTATAGCAATCTGTACTATATCTCAATACACCTGTCTGCACTATAGCAATCTGTACTATGTCTCAATACACCTGTCTGCACTATAGCAATCTGTACTATATCTCAATACACCTGTCTGCACTATAGCAATCTGTACTATGTTTTAGATTTTATTTCTGAGACAGAAATTACATTTAAATGTCATTCATGTTGCCTAAAAGTAATAGTCCAGGACCATAAAGGTAAGCTTTCTGGACATCCATTATAGCTAATAGTAGGCC
Source organism: Merluccius polli (assembly GCA_030340625.1). Classification (NCBI taxonomy): domain Eukaryota; kingdom Metazoa; phylum Chordata; class Actinopteri; order Gadiformes; family Merlucciidae; genus Merluccius; species Merluccius polli. Next base: position 30,286 of record JAOPHQ010004354.1, read on the forward strand.
CACCTGGCTCCGGGATTAGAGAAAGTGAAATCCATAATCCATGGTATTGTTTATGATCATATACTGTTAATCAATTACTGTGATGAGGAATGTGTATGCACTTCTTTTGAGGGATGCATATGATTGCAATTCCTTCAGTCTCATTCCACACTTTAATGGTGCAATTAAAGCTTAAAGCATTTTATTATCAATATTATTATTATCATTATTATAGTATACTCATCATTCTTTTGTGATCACCAACCCTAACAACTTTAAATGTTTATATGTGGATTTTTATGTCATGGTTGTTTTAATGGTGGCCAGTTACTTAACTGTCAGTATACGAAAGCCCTGATTCTTCCTATCTACCATTGATGGTAGACTTGAGCTGATCACTGCTATTGATGACATCACAGATAACTGAATGAAATTCGCCAAATTTCACACACGCCAAATTTCTTCTCCCTACTTCCGTCTCTCTGCCACCATCATTTTCTGCACTTCTTGTTCTGCACAAGCTATTAAACATCTCTTTGACCTCTTTTGGTTTTGTGTTTTCTCTGTCTTCAATGGCTTTCTTTTCACGCGTCTCCTTTACCACCTGCACTGCTTCGTTCATATTCACATTTCTGCTGTTTTGTCACTCCTATCTTGCAGTTAAATTGAGCCACAGTTTTCACATCTTCCAGTGAGAGCTGTTACGTACGTCCACAGATGGAAAACTGTTACTTAGTAACAGACACTGGAACCGAGGGTAAAAATATCGTTGCTTTGGCTGACATTAACTCTCACCTTGTTGGACGTTGGGCTCGCGGTTTGTGACTTCACTCTCACCAGGTCAAGTTGTCTGCTCAATTCTCACACGAAGTTCGCCACCACAAAGAAGAGTTGACACCCGATATTTCAGCTGAAAAGTGTATTGATACTTTATGCGGTTATGCAAAAGCACAGGTGGGCCGCCACAGGAGGAGTCTATGAGTAGAAGAGACATAACATCGGCGGCAGAATGTGGAGGCTAGGGTGTTCGACTCCCAGCTGAAAGGTTCTGGGTTCGATCCCCAATGTTCGCAGTCTACCTGTAGTCATCCTTGAGCAAGATGCCCTAAGCCCTAAACCTGCTGCTGTATGACATGTATCCGCATTCAGTGTGCGTTGGTTTGGGGGGAAAAAACAATCTGGTAAATCATGTAGTCCCAAACACACTTTTTTTTTAATGTGTATGATTATGAAACTTTTTTTTCCAACCTCGAAAAGTGGGTAAGACAAACTCTCGCATTACTCTCACATTTTCTTCATGTTTTAAAAATGCTCCACATCGTATCTTGGACATTTTTAAGATGACACATACTATGATGTAAAGTGAAGTTAAGATCATCAAAACTTAACAAAACAAAAGCCAAGAAGTGATAAACTTAAGACACCTGACACCTAGTAAGGTTATAACCGTTTACAAGCAGCCAGGACTACACTAGTTTTATAGAGCCTCCATCTTTGTGTATTTAAACCTCCAGGCGTTGGGCCGGAGCTACTCCATGACGCTCCCCAGCCGACTGAGGCCCCTGCCGTCTCACAGGCCGCCGCCGCTGCTGTCCGGCGGTCCGCCCGGGATCCACTTCCAGCCCTCTCTGCGACGGCCTCTGCAGAGGCAAGGGTCCTGGCAGGAGTGGCCCCACAAGCCTCCTTCGCCCTGGGAGGCGGCCTGCCGCAGCCCCCTGGGCTCCGTGGACGAGGCCTTCAGCTTCCAGAGCCTGCCGGCCTCCATCGCCTCCAGCGTCCGGGCCGCCGGCCACCGCCGCTCCCTTCCCGAGCCGCCGGCCGCCTGGACCCACCGGGTGTCCCTGGAGGTCCCCTGCTCCCCGGGTCCTGGCCACGCCTTCTTCTGCCGCTCGCCGCCAGCGGTTTACGCGCCGCCTACAGCCAGGAGGGAGGGGCCTGCCTTCTGCGGCCCGCCGTTCAAACCAGCAAGTCGCCTCTCGGGCGGAGGCCGAATCATTCTGGGATTGATGGGAAACCGTTAATTAGGGACAATATGTCCCTAATTAAAGTACATCTTATCTTGCATAATAGATAAGACAATAATACAATAATATGACGTAAGACACCAGCCCTTTGAGTGGTGCAGTCAAGATAAGTGAACTATATATTGATCACCAGCGAGTGTACGTCATCATTCCTCTTTTGAGATATTTAGTAGTGTATGCATGCAGCATGAATAACTTAGAATGACTCTGAGCTGGTTTTCTAGTCAGTTAGATAACCAGGGAGTAGCAATGATTTAAAGCGATGGCAGAGAAAGTAGAGTAAGTTTATAGGAATGTGTTACAGATATTTTTGGGAGAAGAAGTAAAAGGTGAATAAAGGTTTGTAGACCTCGGGGTCCATAGCAGCGTAGACATTATTAATACAATCATATTCATTATCAGTCAGTGTTATATTAAGGTTGTAACACAGAGTTTGTCTCTCAAATGTGTAAAGGCTCTTTTTTTTAATCAGATTTGCTCTAAGTCTTAATGAGTCTATTCCCATCAGTACTCTGAATAGACCGCAAGACGGCGTCTAAAACATATATCCACGGTGTGTTTCCCTGTCACATTTGTTATCAAGAGGATGAACTTTGCACGTGTTTAACGACTGGCGATGTGGAGACACTGTGTGACACCGAACTACGTCTCTCTGGTCGAGGTTTTCTAATGGACCCCCTCACGCGGCGATCAACACAGGGCTAGTTGTATCTTTGAACGACAGAGTGAAGTGCTCATGTCACACTTTTGAATCACGGTGAAATTAAAGGTTTTAAAAAAGGGGCAGCAGAAAGCTGTGTTGCTGTGTTTGTATGTCCTCATGTGTTATTATGAGTCACCTTGTTTGCAGTGTGCATTAGGAGTATTTAATTACAGTTGGGGTATTGGAATTGGATGGAGTACAATCTAGTATGGCACATCATTTTTGCACAAACAAAACATTGTTTTATTTAACCTTGAATAAAGAGTTTGTATCTGCAGCATCAGGATGTCCTCTGTGAACAGACACGTGGCTGTGATCAGTGCCGGCCCAAGCGTTTAAGGGCCCTAAGCAGAATTTGAGTTGGGGGGCCCCCCACCGCCCCCCTGCGCCGCCAATACCATTAATCACTTGATCATTTGCACACCTACTGTAAAACACACACATTATGGATTAGTTGTAGCTGTGTTGCTTACATCATACCAATGTCAGCCTGGCATGTTTTGATCCTTTAATCATAAAAGGTAGCAAACTCACAAGAGTGGTCTGGTGTTCATTTGCACTTATTATAATAATAATATAAAATAATATTCAAAGTGACACAGTACTAAGTGGCACACTGAACGTGGTGTACTGAAAAGTAACAAAATAAACCAGCAGACAACGCATTTACTGTAAACAAGTTAACCACTTGAATTGCTTTTGGTTTAAAACATTTGCAACATGCAAAAGTGCAGAGCAACAATCACCTACAATTGAAATCAAAGAACTTAAAAAAGACAATATTAAATAAATTCAATAAATACTTAAATAATGACTGAAGAATGAAGCGAGGAACCTGCAACAAGATAACACCCATCATGCATCCTGCCCACTGTGCTATGGTGTCGCTCTATTGGTCAGGGCTCAGCAACCTTATGATAAAATGAAGTCAGCTGAGCACCTGCATGTGCTGAATGACCAGGTTATCCCATCAATGGCTTTTGTCTTCCCTGATAGCATATTCCTAGTCAACAATGCCAGGATTCACCGGGCTTAAATTGTGAAAGATTGGTTCTGGGAGCATGAGAAACCATTTCCACACATGAATTGGCCCCCAGAGTCCTGACCTTAGCCCCTGCAGTGAACGTCCGTTACAGTGCACATGCATAATCAATGATTACCACTGATGCAATATAATGTATACACAAAGTTCAAGCTCTCTTTGGGGACATTTCAAGTGCTCTTGGGGGCCCTCTGGTGGCCACCCGGGCCGCCCCCGGCTGTGATGATGTAAGAAGGCCAAGTGTGCAGCCGTCACATCATCAGTAACGGCCCACACAGGAACCACACGTAGTTGTGGTTGTGTTAAGTTGTGGGAATGCAGGCGTTTGACACACAGCGCCTCTGTCAGATGAAAAGTGTGTTGTTCGGCACCCTGTTGGGCGTTGGGAGTGACAGGGGACCACAGTGTGTAGAGGAGGATAGGGTGTTTCATCGACTTCCAGCCGAGAGGTTCTGGGTTCGAACCCCGATGTCCGTAAGTGTTGAACCGTTGTGTAAGTGTTGAACCGTTGGGGCGTAAGTGTTGAACCGTTGCCTGCTCCTTAATGACATGAATCTGAAGTAAGTCACCGTAGTTATTTCATCATGTAGTGCTTTCATCCAAAGCGACTTTTTTTTGTGGTTTTTTTTGTACACGTCATTAATGAGGTAGGCTACAGGTAGTCCTTGGGGATCGAACCCAGAACCTTCTGACTGGGAGTCAATCACCCCAACCATGAGACTGTCCTGCAGCATCTGCTGTACCCTGGGCTCTGGATAAAACTGATTAGAAGTGATGCTAAATGACTAAACGGTAGTAAACAGTAGAATGGCTTCAGAGGGGAGAGGAGAGTGAAGCAGAGGCATTGTCATTATTCCTGCTCTGCCCCCCCCCCCCCCCCCCGGTAACTATACTTGTCCCGTGGCGTTTGTGAGTGGTTTTGAGTGTTTGGCAGTTTAAATTTAGCCTATTGATGTAAGCTGCATTCCAGTGACAACAGACACAGAGACACCCGCGCCCGCTCGCCTTCAGTGTCCCCGAGTGTGAAGATCAGGGAAGATCAGGCTACCTATGGTGACCCCTGAGTCCCACAGCCTTTCCTCCAGGACATAGGTTGCACCCCAGGGACACCGTTACAGGTATTTATTGGGTGAATGTTGGGCGAAGGTGTGCGGTGTTGGGGGATTTTTGTCATTTCTTGGAAAACATTTGCATATCTATAAGCCGGAGAATCAATAACGTCGCTCAGCTGTGGATTATGAAGGACGCTAGACGTGCATACGCTTCAATTAATACGTATTTTTTTTATATTTAGTTATTGACGAGATGAGTTTTAATCTCAGAAAGGTTTTATGTTTTAAGAACTGGACTAAATATAAACACTTTAATCCCTGTTTGGCATCCCATTGCAAGGTCATGAGATAGTATGACAGATCACTGTATGATTCAATTTAATTGTCAACGAATAAAAATATAAAAGTTGATATAAGTTATATAGTTTTAGCGCAAGTTTTGCGGCTTGTAACAATACAAAATAGGATATACTGACATTGCTTGCTACATAATAACCGGTTTCTGGATTTTTACGAGATTACATTATTCTTAGCAATTTGTATGCAAAGTTGGAAAACAAATGCAATACCAGTAATTTATTTTAAGATATATCAATTCCTAATGCATGTAAAGTTTAGGACAAATACGGAAATTGTTATTGAAACTATTTTCAATAAAATGATGATAAATTTATAGGCCTACACAATTTATCATCATACAGCCATAATGTGTTTATCTTGAAGGAAAAGCCCAGGGATATGAGAAGTAGTATTTAGTATATTTGATATTTTAAAATGCAGCCTATTTAATCCGTTCTTTACTGGTCTGTGGAGGAGGGACTTGTGTTGGATTACGTAAGGACCATGGAAGTGAGAGCCACAGGGACCCATGTATGAATCCCCAGTATATAATATAATATGTATTAAAGCTTTTTCAATTCCCCAAATGTTGTTTAACGTTGATTTCACTTACAGGCCTAATACCTTAGCGGCCGTTCCCTTGTGGACATGAACACACGGGGGGGGGGGGGGGGAGCTTTTAATATAAATTCTACAAAATGTCTACAAAAGGTTTGATTTGCGTTGGGCAGACCAGCAACAACAACCAGCTCTATGTTTTATGTGTTTTCTCCGTGTGTTGGGCCTCCCGAAGCCACCATGTCTCAGTTCTGCACCATGCCGGCGGGCGAGAGGAAGATCCAGGCGGCCGCTCTCTGCCGAGAGGTCCAGGGGACCGACGGTACGACTTCAGGTCCCATTGGGCCGCAGACCCAGAGAAGAAACAGGAACACGCACAGCGGCCATTTTATTTTCAGTTGGCCGTAATGTCAGGAGCGATTCCCCTGCGTGGCCATAAATAAGCTAATGGGATAGTTTAACTACCTATCCTTTTGTCGTTGTCCTTTTTGGAGGGGCTATTTCTGGGGGGGTGTTGGGGAGAGGAGGGCAGGGGAGCGAGGACCAGCTGGGGGGGCGGTTGGTGGGCTATGCTGAAGGTCTCTGACAGCTGTGCTGTTCACGCTAGCGGGGTCCAGCGGGTGCAGTGACGGACGCTTTTCCACTGGGGGGGGTTCAATGTGAAATAACGGTTAGGGACGTCAGGCCCACGGGGTCACGTCCACCGGCACCCCGGCTGAACACTGGGCTGGTTATAGGACAGTAGCAGTGGGCCTCCACAGGCCTGTTTTTATTAAGTACAGTTTATTCGGTATTTCACTTTATTCTAAACTATGTTCTTATCAAATGTAGAAACAATCAAAACCAAGAAACATTACTCTCTATTTTTTAGAAAGTAATGAATTCTAGTACAGTTACTGGCTTGCATGTTGTCCATAATTTACGGTTACTGGTGAGGGCGTTTGGCTTCCAGCCGAAAAGGTGGAAGTTGTGGGTTCAACGCCGATGTCCACAGTCTGCGTCTTTGAGCAAATTGCCCCTACCTGTTCCTTAGTCACTTCACTCTGAGTCCTCTTGGATACAAGTGTGCCCAATCAACTGCTAAATCAATGTTTATTCTTAGTATAATCCTACATACCATGTGTGCATTACAATTATGTGTGCAATTATCCATCATGGTTATATCGGTATAAGTGAATGGTGTATATAGTGTAGTTTTTATCTTTATCGCTCTTTTCCTCTACTTTTGACTCGTGAGCTGCTGTAACAAGTGAATTTCCCCGGTGTGGGATCAATAAAGTGACCATCTCTTAAGTGACCAGTAAACAGTGAACCTACTTGTTGTGCTCCTGGAGGCGTCACCATGGACCTGGGGAAGAAGCTGAGCACCCCTCAGGACATCATGCTGGAGGAGCTGTCCCTCATGTCCAACAGGGGCTCCCGGCTCTTCAAGATGCGCCAGCGCCGCTCCGACAAGTACACCTTCGAGAGCATCCAGAACGAGGCCAACGCGCTGTTCCATGTAAGTAATACAGAATA
>JAOPHQ010004354.1:40000-78399 GCA_030340625.1 Merluccius polli
AGTAATAAGTGTTTCCTAAAACTGGTTGCTGGAGGACCTGGTCAGGCCCTGTGTGTAATCTGATATGTTCCTGACTGCAAGGTGTATTCCCCCTTCGATTTAATGAAGTGCTTTTTACGCACTTCTCTAGCATGCACTATTTTAAGACCGTGGACAGGAGCGGCCAACGCATGACTGCGTTGCCTAGGTGACATGCAGCAGTTCATCATCCTAATAGCGCATCTTAAGTATGCCGGTAGTTCAGGGTTTCTTTGGCGCCACGGGGGGAAGTCACGCTTAAAACGATGATTTTTTTGTGTGAATTTCCTCGGAAGACCCGGCGGCCGAGGGCTGCGGCGTCATGGTCGTGTCCAAATGCTATCACTCGCCGTGGGAACAGGCAATCATCCACGACCCTGACCTGGCCGAGACCCTCAAGCTGAGAATGCCAGCGCTGGAGCCCAGAGCAGAGCTGCCTGACTACAAGAGCTTCAACCGGTAAGAGGATAGTGTGTAGTGTACGTAAGTATAGTATATACCGGTAGTATACAGTATAGTATATAGTATATATAGTATATAGTATAGTATATAGTATATAGTATAGTATATAGTATATAGTATATAGTATATAGTATATAGTATATAGTATATAGTATAGTATATAGTATATAGTATAGTATATAGTGTAGGTAAGTATGGTATATATACTGTATATATACTATGCTATATACAGTATAGTATATAGTATATAGTATAGTATATAGTGTAGGTAAGTATGGTATGTATATATACTATACTATATACAGTATAGTATATAGTATATAGTATAGTATATAGTGTAGGTAAGTATGGTATATAGTATAGTATATAGTGTAGGTAAGTATGGTATATAGTATACAGTATAGTATAGTATATATAGTATATAGTATAGTATATAGTATATATAGTATATAGTATAGGTAAGTATGGTATATACTATATAGTATAGTATATAGTATATAGTATAGTATATAGTATAGGTAAGTATAGTATATTATAATAGTATATAGTGTAGGTAAGTATAGTATATAATATAGGTAAGTATAGTATATTATAATAGTATATAGTATAGGTAAGTATAGTATATTATAATAGTATATAGTATAGGTAAGTATAGTATATTATAATAGTATAAAGTATAGGTAAGTATAGTATATTATAATAGTATAAAGTATAGGTAAGTATAGTATATTATAATAGTATAAAGTATAGGTAAGTATAGTATATTATAATAGTATATAGTATCAGTGTAGCCATAAGCTATAGGCGGCAGGATTGTGTATAGTGGTGGTTAGAGTGTTTGACTCCCAGCCCAGAGGTTCTGGGTTTGAACCCCAGTTCTTCTGTCTTCCTGTTGAGTACGATGCCCAACCCCGCAGACCTGCTCCCTAATAACATGTCAAAGAAATACCGTATACGTGGCTTTGGATGAAAGCGTCTGCTAAATGACTGAATCTTTATACGCCAACGATCAAGCGAGGTCAACACAAAGTCCTAAAAAGGTGCGTATGTGTGTCCCCTCCCAGCGTGGCCACCCCGTTCGGTGGCTTCGAGCGAGCGCCCAAAGGGATCCGCTTCCGGCTCCCGGAGGTGGACCTGAACCCGCCCAGCTACCCCGAGCTCCAGCAGCCCGAGATGAAGCGGCCCACCTTCAACCGGACGGCCCAGGGCTGGATCTCTGACGGGAGGAGCTCCTTCCTCCCCCCCTGCGGTGCCCTGGACGCCGAGGAGGTACCGGAGTCTGAAGACCTCTAGATGAGTCCCTCGGGGGTCTCCAGCCGGGCCGAGGCCACAGAAGGGGGCCTGGGGTGGCACAAAAAAAAAAAAAAAAAGAGATATAAAAAGTATACATGGTCTGCACTGCTCTGCAAAGTTTGGGTGTTGGGTGTGTGGTTCGCCCCATTCTGTGTTATTCTACTAAATTAGTCTGGACCCGCCACTCTCCACCGCCGGTACCACCACCACCATCATCATCATCTCCATGGGCCGTGTTCACCTAGCGGCCACCTTGGTTCTCCACGCTAGCTGGGTGGGGGGACTGAACTGAACCAGCTATTGTCGAGAACCAAGATGGAACCAAGATGGCCGCTAGGTGAAGAAGGCCAATTTTGGTCGTGTTGTTTGGTGATGACTCGTCTTTGTCATGTCCTCCATTAGCTGGCAGAGGCTTCAGCTTGCACTGCTGGATTTGACGATAGCTGTATTGAGTGAACTGTGTCATGTCACATCAAACTATGGGGAAACAGAACTTTAAAGTCCAACAAGCGTATCCAACATGTCATGTTAAACTATTATTTTGGGGGGGGGGGGGGGGAAATGACTGGAAAAAGAGAAACATGTTTGAATTCTTGAAAACGTTTGCTGCTTGAGCCGGGGACTGCTTGTATGTTGAACAATGTCACTGGGTCACGTTGAATAGTAGAGACTTTAATCAGATGTTACAGCCGCAGACGGCTTCACAGAACCAACTAGGCGCCACATCCAGACCCTATAAAGAAGGAATTATGTAAATAGCAAACATGCACCGCATGCACACACACTGCTTCCCAAAAACAGACGAAGAGATTCTGCAAATGTTCAAATGAAATGAATGTAAATAAAATTCAGATTTTATGATGACATGCCAATAATGAAATGCACATCAAATGAAAAACAGCTCAGCAGTAATTACATTTAATTTGAATAAAGAAAGCAACAATTGTATATCAACAAATGGTTTATTGTCCTAGAAAGCTTGAATCAAAGACAACTAGAGGAGCATGCTGTCGTGCTGAGGGGTTTTATTCTGGTCAGACGGCGAGTCGGACACCCGTTCTCCCAGCTGACGATATGGTTTGGGCCTGAAGTCCTATCCACCCCTACAACAACAACAACAACAACAACAACTGTGATGTAGGCTTTCAATAAGGTGGAGATACAGCAGGTAAAGCAATACTATAGTGGAAACGCAAAACAGGACTGCTGAGAAATCAGGAGTTTTAGGGAATTTGCTCTCAGCGAATGAACTGTAATCTTTTAATTAGATTACTGAATTGAATGCTATACAGGTATTATACGGTACAAGGGCGAAATAGTGAGTAACATATTGGGGGGGGGGGGGGGGGGGGACCAATAGGGTCGGGAGTGTGGGTGTCTGCCAACTACATTGACCCTACGTTAACATTGAGCCCATTGACCGCTGGACGTTACGCTGAAATGGTGGGGACGCGGCCCCCTGGTCCCTCCGGGGAACTTCGCCCCTGAAACGGTAGGCCTATTATATTATATCATTATATTATTATTCGGTCTTCTTTCTGTTGAGTATATAGCAGATTATTAAAACTTATAAAGAGGCTTGACTTGTCATAGCAAAGAATATATCCTTTTGAGAGAGAATGAACTTGAAATACACAACTTGAAACTTTAAATGAGATAGAAACGAAAGTACTGCGCGTGTAAAACATTGTATCACCGTGTGTCATCACACTGGGCTCCAATTTCATGTTGAGGCCATGAATAACAATTTATCCTACAAACTGTACATACCTGGCCTGTGTTTAATGAGGCTACTGTTTATAATATACCCATCTGATATATACTATGCTATACTATATAGTATAGTACTATACTATACTATATATTATAGTACAGTACTGTACTATAATATATAGTATAGTACTATACTATACTATATAGTATAGTACTGTACTATACTATATAGTACAGTACTATATAGTATAGTACTGTACTATATAGTATAGTACAGTACTATACTATATAGTACAGTACTATACTATATAGTATAGTACTATACTATATAGTATACTATACTATATAGTACAGTACTATACTATATAGTATAGTACTGTACTATATAGTATAGTATAGTACAGTACAGTACTATACTATATAGTATAGTACTGTACTATATAGTATAGTATAGTACAGTACAGTACTATACTATATAGTATAGTACTGTACTATATAGTATAGTACAGTACTATACTATATAGTATAGTACTATACTATATAGTACTGTACTATATAGTATAGTACAGTACTATACTATATAGTACAGTACTATACTATACTATATAGTATAGTACTGTACTATACTATATAGTACAGTACTGTACTATATAGTACAGTACTATACTATACTATATATATATATATAGTATAGTACTGTACTATACTATATAGTACAGTACTATACTATATAGTACTGTACTATATAGTATAGTACTGTACTGTACTATATATATAGTATAGTACTGTACTATACTATATAGTACAGTACTATACTATATATATATAGTATAGTACTGTACTATATAGTACTATATAGTACAGTACTGTACTATATAGTATAGTACAGTACTATATAGTGCTGTACTATATAGTATAGTACTGTACTGTACTATACTATACTATACGAATAACTCACTAATAAATTAAAGTGGCCCAATTTCCGCCCACTATCCGTGACAGACGTCTGCATGTTCATGTACATACGTGTGCATCGGCTCACGTCCACTTGTTCAACAGCAACACATGACGTGGGGCCTGCGCTCTGCACATACATGACCGTCGGGATGCACCCCACAGACGGCATGCGGCACGATTATGAAACCAGCATAGTCATGTGACTTCTCACATGTCACCCATCACCATCATCACCATCACCATCATCATCACCATCATCATCATCATCATCATCATCATCATCATCATCATCATCACCATCATCATCATCATCATCATCATCATCATCATCAGTGTGAACAGCTCTGAGGCTCACAGCCCGCACTGCCGCAGTGCGCCCGCACCGCCGCTAGGGGCAGAGTTTGACCTACACACACACACACACACACGTATAACACACACACACACACACACATACATAACAGACACACACACACACACACACTCACACACATACATAACAGACACACACACACACACACACCACGGGTCTGCCTCAAAACAACCTCCTCGGAAATCGCGGTTGGACACGTCGGCACCGCGGAGCTCATGGCCCGCTAGTCCGTCGCCCCGGTCCCGGTCCCGGTCCCGGTCCCACCGGGTCCCATCGGTCCCGGTCCCGGTCCCGCCGGGTCTCTTTGTGCCGTCGAGGAGAAGTAGTACCGGTACCACCGGGCTGTGGCGGGGTCCGGAGGACTGGTGCTGCCCTGAAGCCACTTCCTCCGGCGGCCACCACCACTGGTACCACCGGTACCACCGGTACCACCGATACCACCAGGACCACCACCACCGGTATCACCAGGACCACCACCACCGATACCACCAGGACCACCACCACCGGTATCACCAGGACCACCACCACCGGTATCACCAGGACCACCACCAGGACCACCAGGACCACCACCACCGGTACCACCACCGGTACCACCAGGAGCACCAGCACCACCACCACCGGTACGACCACCACCACCAGTACCACCGGTACCACCACCGGTACCACCACCACCAGTAACACCACCCCGACCACCGGTACCACCAACGGTACCACCACCACCACCAGTACCACCACCAGTACCGGTACCATCAGCGCCAGTCTCTCCATATCTGCAGTGCCGTTAAAGTCCGTTGGTCTGGAGGAGGATCTGGAGGAGGATCTGGAGGAGGATCTGGGTCCGACCGGCCGGTGCCGCCCAGCAGTCCACTCTGCCCGCTGAGGTGAGCTGAGCCTGCGGTTCTGTAGGTGGTGTATACTGTATGGTGTAGTGTGGTGTGATGTGGTGTAGTGTAGTGTTGTTGTGTGGTGTAGTGTAGTGTAGTGTGTTGTAGTGTGGTGTACTCTGTGTAGTGTGGTGTAGTGGTGTAGTGTAGTGTTGTAGTGTAGTGTTGTAGTGTGGTGTGGTGTAGTGTAGTGTTGTTGTGTGGTGTAGTGTAGTGTAGTGTGGTGTAGTGTGGTGTACTCTGTGTAGTGTGGTGTAGTGGTGTAGTGTAGTTGTGTAGTGTAGTGTTGTAGTGTAGTGTTGTAGTGTGGTGTGGTGTAGTGTAGTGTTGTTGTGGTGTAGTGTAGTGTGGTGTACTCTGTGGTGTAGTGGTGTAGTGTAGTTGTGTAGTGTAGTGTTGTAGTGTAGTGTGGTGTAGTGTTGTTGTGTAGTTGTGGTGTAGTGTAGTGTGGTGTAGTGTGGTGTACTCTGTGTAGTGTGGTGTTGTGTAGTGTAGTGTTGTAGTGTAGTGTTGTAGTGTGGTGTGGTGTAGTGTAGTGTTGTTGTGTAGTGTAGTGTGGGGTAGTGTTGTTGTGTAGTTGTGGTGTAGTGTAGTGTGGTTGTAGTGTGGTGTACCTCTGTGTAGTGTGGTGTAGTGTGGTGTAGTGTTGTTGTGTAGTTGTGGTGTAGTGTAGTGTAGTGTGGTATGGTGTACTCTGTGTAGTGTGGTGTAGTGTGGTGTGGTGTGGTGTTGTTGTGTAGTTGTGGTGTAGTGTAGTGTGGTATGGTGTACTCTGTGTAGTGTGGTGTAGTGTGGTGTAGTGTTGTTGTGTAGTTGTGGTGTAGTGGTAGTGTAGTGTGGTATGGTGTACTCTGTGTAGTGTGGTGTAGTGTGGTTGTAGTGTAGTGCGGTTGTAGTGTGGTGTACTGTGTGTAGTTGTAGTGTGTACTGTGTGTAGTGTTGTGTAACTGTAACACAGTGTGTCTCCACGGTGTGGAAGCAGCATGTCGCTGGGAAAACATCTCGTCTTGTTTGCTGGGGGAAAAAATAACCCCAGCATGAAAACAACACCGCTAATGTTAATGTAGATCAGCAGCCCTCCTGCTGGACCCCAGTAGGGGACTATACCGCCTGTAGACCTGGTACCATAACATAGACCCCTATGGACTATACCGCCTGTAGACCTGGGTACCATAACATAGACACCTATGGACTATACGCCTGTAGACCTGGTACCATAACATAGACACCTATGGACTATACCGCCTGTAGACCTGGTACCATAACATAGACACCTATGGGCTATACCGCCTGTAGACCTGGTACCATAACATAGACACCTATGGACTATACCGCCTGTAGACCTGGTACCATAACATAGACACCTATGGACTATACCGCCTGTAGACCTGGTACCATAACATAGACACCTATGGACTATACCGCCTGTAGACCTGGGTACCATAACATAGACACCTATGGACTATACCGCCTGTAGACCTGGTACCATAACATAGACACCTATGGACTATACCGCCTGTAGACCTGGTACCATAACAGAGGATACCTATGGACTATACCGCCTGTAGACCTGGTACCATAACATAGACACCTATGGACTATACCGCCTGTAGACCTGGTACCATAACATAGACACCTATGGACTATACCGCATGTAGACCTGGTACCATAACATAGACACCTATGGACTATACCGCCTGTAGACCTGGTACCATAACATAGACACCTATGGGCTATACCGCCTGTAGACCTGGTACCATAACAGAGGATACCTATGGACTATACCGCCTGTAGACCTGGTACCATAATGTAGGATACCTATGGACTATACCGCCTGTAGACCTGGTACCATAACATAGACACCTATGGACTATACCGCCTGTAGACCTGGTACCATAACATAGGCACCTATGGACTATACCGCCTGTAGACCTGGTACCATAACAGAGGATACCTATGGACTATACCCGCCTTGTAGACCTGGTACCATAATGTAGGATACCTATGGACTATACCGCCTGTAGACCTGGGTACCATAACATAGGCCACCTATGGACTATACCGCCTGTAGACCTGGTACCATAACAGAGGATACCTATGGACTATACCGCCTGTAGACCCTGGTACATAACATAGACACCTATGGACTATACGCCTGTAGACCTGGTACCATAACATAGACACCTATGGACTATACCGCCTGTAGACCTGGCTACCATAACAGAGGATACCTATGGACTATACCGCCTGTACGACCTGGTACCATAACATAGACACCTATGACTATACGCCTGTAGACCTGGTACCATAACATAGACACCTATGGACTATACCGCCTGTAGACCTGCTGGTACCATAACACTAGACACCTATGGACTATACCGCCTGTAGACCTGGTTACCCATAACATAGACACCTATGGACTATACCGCCTGTAGACCTGTGGGTACCATAACAGAGCGATACCTATGGACTATACCCGCCTGTAGACCTGGTACCATAACATAGACCACTATGGGACTATACCGCCTGTAGACCTGGTACCATAACACAAATGTACAGTTGAAAAGTTGGAACTCTTTCAACACTAACGTCCACGGTTATTACGTTTATTCTCGTAACTAACGTCCACGTTGTTACGTTTTATTCTCGTAACTAACGTCCACGTTGTTACGTTTATTCTCGTAACTACATCCACGTTGTTACCTTTATTCTCGTAACTAACGTCCACGTTGTTACGTTTATTCTCGTAACTAACGTCCACGTTGTTACGTTTATTCTCGTAACTAACGTCCACGTTGTTACGTTTATTCTCGTAACTAACGTCCACGTTGTTACGTTTATTTCTCGTAACTAACGTCCACGTTGTTACGTTTATTCTCGTAACTAACGTCCACGTTGTTACGTTTATTCTCGTAACTAACGTCCACGTTGTTACGTTTATTCTCGTAACTAACGTCCACGTTGTTACGTTTATTCTCGTAACTAACGTCCGCGTTGTTACGTTTGTTCTCGTAACTAACGTCCGCCCCTCCGCCTCTAGGTTTCCAAGCTGTTGTCCTTCGATGTCCGCCACCAGTAGCTCTGGGCTACCGCCGGGCTGCGGCTGAATCCAGGGCCATGCTGCGTTCCCTCACCACCAGCCCTGGAGGCGTCCGGGGGTAGAGGACACGCTACAGGCCATGGCCAGACCCCCCTACCAGCTCCCCACGCCCACCATGTCCAGCTACAGCAAGACCCCCCCTTGTCTCCGGTCAAGGTAGTCTCACAAATCGACTTTAGATTAATAATCTGAAGTCTTAAGGCAGGCGGTTCCGCTTTCCTTCGCTTCATATTTGTTTTGAATTGTTGCTGGAGGCGGGATCTGTAAATGCGTAATTGGCCAACACACGTTCTTAGAAAAAGTGTCTGTAAAGGTTTCAAATCAACAACCCTGTTTAATAAATCCCGCCCTGAAAAACTTCATCCACTTGTACAGATTAGTAGGACTGCTGGATCAGTAGTTCTGCTATAACATAGTAGGGACCGCTGGATCAGTAGTTCTGCTATAACATAGTAGGACCGCTGGATCAGTAGTTCTGCTATAACATAGTAGGACCGCTGGATCAGTAGTTCTGCTATAACATAGTAGGACCGGCTGGATCAGTAGTTCTGCTATAACATAGTAGGACCGCTGGATCAGTAGTTCTGCTATAACATAGTAGGACCGCTGGATCCCAGATTACTGGTCAAGGTGGATAACACACGATGCGTCTGGCAACCCACCGCACGGCTCATCCATTTGGATTAGTGATGCGATGAGAACTGTCCAATGTCTCCATCTGGTTTTTCGGAACTACCAAAATGAAAATCCAGAAAGTTTAAGGACAAAGTTATTAAGCAGTAATCTGTCAATTGACTCAAAACAGACAAAACAACTAATATTAGATATAAACATATAAACAACAAATGGTTTCAGTTTCTGCTCTTATTATTGCTTATATTATTAAATATTATATTATTAACAAACAAATGTTCCCATATTCTGAAAAATGTGATTGTAATCCACAAAAAGAATCTGAGACATGTAGAGCTCATTTAATTCAGATGCCCTCATTGTGCAAAGCTGTTTTTAGACTGTTTGGTAATGAGGTTAGACTGTAATGAGGTTAGACTATAATGAGGTTAGACTGTTTGTAATGAGGTTAGACTGTAATGAGGTTAGACTGTTTGTAATGAGGTTAGACTGTAATGAGGTTAGACTGTAATGAGGTTAGAACTGTTTGTAATTGAGGTTAGACTGTAATGAGGTTAGACTGTTTGTAATGAGGTTAGACTGTAATGAGGTTAGACTATTTGTAATGAGGTTAGACTATAATGAGGTTAGACTGTAATGAGGTTAGACTGTTTGTAATGAGGTTAGACTGTAATGAGGTTAGACTGTTTGTAATGAGGTTAGACTATAATGAGGTTAGACTGTAATGATGTTAGACTGTTTGTAATGAAGTTAGACTATAATGAGGTTAGACTGTAATGAGGGTTAGACTTGTTGTAATGAGGTTAGACTGTAATGAGGGTAGACTATAATGAGGTTAGACTGTAATGAGGTTAGACTGTTTGTAATGAGGTTAGACTGTTTGTAATGAGGTTAGACTGTAATGAGGTTAGACTGTTTGTAATGATGTTAGACTGTTTGTAATGAGGTTAGACTGTAATGAGGTTAGACTGTTTTGTAAGAATGAGGTTAGACTGTTTGTAGATGAGGTTAGACTGTAATGAGGTTAGACTGTTTGTAATGAGGTTAGACTGTAATGAGGTTTAGACTGTTTGTAATGAGGTTAGACTGTAATGAGGTTAGACTGTTTGTAATGCAGGTTAGGACTGTAATGAGGTTAGACCTGTAATGAGGGTTAGACTGTTTTGTAATGAGGTGTAGACGTGTAATGAGGTTAGACTGTTTGTAAAGAGGTTAGACTGTAATGAGGTTAGACTGTTTGTGAAGGAGGTTAGACTGTTTGTAATGAGGTTTAGACTGTGTTGTAAGTGAGGTTAGACAGTAATGAGGTTTAGACTGTAATGAGTGTAGACTGTAATGAGGTTAGACTGTTTGTAATGAGGTTAGACTGTAATGAGGTAAGACTGTCAGCTGAGCCTAAACCCATGTAAATACATATTAAGATCCAGTGCTACAAATCCAGACAAAACATTAACAACAACAACGGTCAAACCGACCTATCGACCAGATGTTTCCTTGACAACGCTAAAACAATATGCTCAAAGCGCCGCAGAAGAACATTGTAATTCCAGCTGATGAAGTCGATAAAAAAACAATCATTTTATTTGACAAAAGTAACAAATATCTAATCATTGTTGGTAACCCCACACCTCGGCGGTGGCCTCAACCTGAAACGCATCACCACCCCGTCATGCACTATTTTCCAGTAACCAGACAGCCAACATTCATTACTGCATTCGTGTTTTTCCTCCAGCTATAAATATTACTAACATTTGCACATCTGGTTAGATTCTAACTGCATTTCATTGGTTTTGTACCTGTGCTCTGTGACAATGAAGTTACCTCTAAGTCTAACCTGATGTGATGATTAGGTACGGGCTCCAGTTCGATGGCCTGGGTGAAGCTGTTCAAGAAGCCGGGAGGGGGCCCCTGAAGAAGTCCTACCAGCCCGGCAGCATGCTGTCCCTGGCGCTCACCAAAGGACTGCTCAACGAACCGGGCCAGAACAGCTGCTTCCTCAACAGCGCTGTTCAGGTAGCACACTTTAATAGTTCATAAACTGGTGTTATAGTCAAAACCTCATAAATAATGCTATTAAAAAAACATATCAACACTGGGAAGAAGTCGTATTGGTATGCTTACAACGCATGTATGCTGAACACGATAAAAACCATATATGTGCAGGTCTTGTACATCGTGACCTCCATTTTGGGAGCATGTAATGTTAGTTATTATGTTGGTAGTCATGGTTTTTTTGGTCATTGTTTTGGTAATTGATGTGAAATGATTCATTATGGGGAGACATTGTTGTGTTGAAACCGCCGCAGTGTTTCTCATGCGAGACGTGGCAAAACAAAGTTTTCATTGGCCGAGGTTACGGTATATTTTAGGTTGGTTTAGGATTACAGGACACAACCTCTGAGTCCTCTCTGGACTTTACACGATATCGATAAGATCACAATATGCTTTTTGAATTCAAAATACCTGTATAAACGGTCTTCAGTACATTGAAGGATATGGAAATTTAAAGTATGGTATCGAGTTAAAATAGTTTTCTCACTGATGTTTCAAACCTCATATTGGAGCATTTTAAGGGCATAACTTCTCATTGTAATTCATTAAACTATTGTAACTATAAAAGTGGGTATCATGATAACTGGATGTCTTCATTTCATGATGATACCATTCAAAGGCGATAAATGGATAATATTGAATTATTGCCCAGCCCTAGTGTGTAGGAATCTCAAAGTATGTCCTTGCTGAGTTTTCCAAGTTTTATTGTTGTGTATTTATTGATTATGTTGTGTATTTATTGATTATGGATTGTGTATATTTATTGATCATGTTGTGTATTTATTGATTATATTGTGTATTTATTGATCATGTTATGTATTTATTGACCATGTTGTGTATTGATGATCATGTTGTGTATTTATTGATCATGTTGTGTATTTATTGACCATGTTGTGTATTTATTGATCATGTTGTGTATTTATTGACCATGTTGTGTATTGATGATCATTTGTGTATTTATTGACCATGTTGTGTATTGATGATCATGTTGTGTATTTATTGATCATGTTGTATTGATGATCATGTTGTGTATTGATGATCATGTTGTGTTTCCTCAGGTGCTGTGGCAGGTTGGACATATTCAGGAGAAGCCTGAGCAGCTCTCAGGGCACTTCTGTCTGGGCGATGCGTGCATTTTCTGTGCTTTAAAGGAGTTGTTGTTTTTTATTTCATATTTTAAAGCAATACATATCTTGCATTGTCCTCGCCTTTTTTTTGTTGTTGCACAGAATCAATTTAGGTTTGGATTTGGCAGTAAACAAAAATCGATTCTGTTGGAGTTGTGCCGATGCGTCGTTGATGCGTTTGACCGCGTAGCAAGATATCACGGCCATCATAGTGAACTTCAAACAATATCCTTAAACCTTAAAGACATGCTCTGTGTGTGTGTGTGGGTGTGTGTGTGGGGGTGGTGTGGGTGTGTGGGTGTGGTGTGGTGTGTTTCTGCAGAGTATTTTCAGCCAGTTCCAGCAGAGCAGGGGAACGCACGCTGGCGTCCGACAGCCTCCGCAATGCGCTGGCGGAAACCTTTAAGGACGAACAGCGCTTCCAGCTGGGCCTCATGGACGTCGCTGCCGAGTGCTTCGTACGTCGCTCACCTTAAACACCTTAAACACATGCTGTTATCTTACCCCTTAGACCTGGGTTCAAAACAACACCTCTTCATGCCGTGACATCTCCAGGTACTTTTGGCCCCAATGAAGCAATAATGCCTTCTGACTGCCATGTCAGACAAGTGAGAGAATTTCTCCCACAGCCTGTTGTTGTTCAGTACAGGAATCCCCTTTTCAAGACATATCAGCAAGAATATATATGTTTTTGAAATAAAATGTTTATAAAAATATGAATTATGGCCATCCCTTGTAAAAGACTGGGTCCCTTGACACACTGGGTCCCACTGGGTTCCACTGGGTCCCACTGGGTCCCTTGACCCACAGTTTGAAAAGCACTGCTTTAAACATTTAAACTTTCGACAGATATGTAGACGAAGGACGTTTCGTCTGATAGATTGAAGCACTGTGTGGGATGTGCTCTACTGTAAAAAGCACTGTTGGTACTGGTGGTCCACAAGACAGACCTAGATACACTGTCAAGACAGTACTGTGGTCCACAAGACAGACCTTAATACACTGTCAGGACAGAGTACTGTGGTCCACAAGACAGACCTAGATACACTGTCAGGACAGAGTACTGTGGTCCACAAGACAGACCTAGATACACTGTCAAGACAGAGTACTGTGGTCCACAAGACAGACCTTAATACACTGTCAGGACAGAGTACTGTGGTCCACAAGACAGACCTAGATACACTGTCAGGACAGAGTACTGTGGGTCCACAAGACAGACCTTAATACACTGTCAGGACAGAGTACTGTGGTCCTCAAGACAGACCTAGATACACTGTCAGGACACGAGTAACTGGTGGTCCACAAGACGGACCTTAATACACTGGTCAGGACAGAGTACTGGTGGTCCACAAGACCGAGGGGTCAGTTGTTATTTGAAACGGGAAAGGCCAGACAATTTTCGGGGTTCGGTGGTTTTGTGTTAACGTTGCCCCCTGAGAGCTTTTGGACTCCGCCCAGCTGTTCACGATTGTGGACAGAATAATAGAAAATAGCTGACGGAGGAGGATGAGGAGGTAGGAGGGGGAGGAGAGGAGGATGAGGAGGAGGTGAGGAGGGAGGAGGGGGGGGGGGGGGGGGGGGGGGGGGGGGGGGGGGGGGGGGGGGGGGGGGGGGGGGGGGGGGGGGGGGGGGGGGGCGGGGGGGGGGGGGGGGGGGGGGGGGGGGGGGGTGGGGGGGGGGGGGGGGGGGGGGGGGGGGGGGGGGGGGAGGGGGGGGGGGGAGGAAGGTTTCCAGCAGGAAGAACTAACCAATCAGTTTCTGAGCAGCAATGGGATGTTTTTATGTCTCGATTTGTATTCTTTTATGATAATAATGTTCAAATGTATTTATTAGGATAAAATGGTGCTGTCAAGGTCGATTGGCAGAGCATGACATTATCACTGTCAGGGGTTCGATTCCCACTGGGGCCGCCCATGCTTATCAACATGTGCACTCTTTGTACCAGTGGTGCATATATTATATAAATGGTGTAACGTTAAAAACAAAAACATGTAACTAGATTATATCCAACTGTTAAATGATTAACAATTGGAAGTATCAGCCAAAAATGTGTAATATCGATAGGTTTGCGTGGAAGTGGACGTTATATATTGCAGATGTTAACTACAGATTAATTCGAGTTTTGGTTCTTCATGTGTGTTTTTTTAAGTTTGTGCAAACATGATGAAAATGACACGAAGCCATGATGAGCATCGGTAACAGCCAAGACGTTTCATATTGGCGCGTCCCTAATGAATTAATAATTAACAATAATAATAATAATTAATAATAATGCCTAATGAATTGCTCTCAGGAGAACATCTTGGAGCGCATCCATCTGCACATCGTGTCTGACACGGCGACCGACGGCTGCTCGTCCAAATCCTGCATCACACACCAGAAGTTTGCCATGACTCTCTATGAGCAGGTACTCCTAATGACATGGGAAAGATATTTTGGGTTGATTCCAGGTTACATAATTATGTTTGTTGACTCCATTGAGTTTGTACAATAGACTAGGACTACGATCAGACGATTATCGATCGATTCATCGATCGACAGAAAATTAATCGAGTCAGAGTACAAATACCAAACATGTGCGGCTTGATGCTTCAGAAATTCAAATGTTTGGTTCATGGGTCATTATAAAATGAATACTTTAGTTTTTCTTGGCTGCTTGTTTGATAAAGCAGCACATTTAACACATCCCTTTGGTAACTTGTGATGGCATTTGCTGTTATTTATGACATTTTCTAGACAAAAAAATGATCGTTAGATTAATCGACTGAAAATAATCGTTAGGTTGCAGCCCTACTATAGAATTATGAAGGAAGTAAAGATGAGGTCAACTGAATTAAAAATGTACTGATTTTGTTAACTCTTGAATCTTTTACTTTGCAGTTTGTTTGTCGCAGTTGTGGCGCGTCTTCGGACCCTCACCCCTTCACTGAGCTGGTCCACTAGGTGTCCACCACCGCTTTATGGTACTTCCTTCACTGAGCTGGTGCACTATGTGGTCCACCACCGCTTTATGGTACGTTCCTTCACTGGGCTGGTGCACTAGGTCCCCCACCACCGCTTTATAGTACGTTCCTTCACTGAGCTGGTGCACTATGTGCCACCACCGCTTTATGGTACTTCCTTCACTGAGCTGGTGCACTATGTGTCCACCACCGCTTTATGGTACGTTCCTTCACTGAGCTGGTGCACTATGTGTCCACCACCACTTTATGGTACGTTCCTTCACTGAGCTGGTGCACTATGTGTCCACCACCGCTTTATGGTACGTTCCTTCACTCTGCTAACACATTTAATTTGTTTCCCATTTTGTCTTGTAATGTTCTTCATGCTTGAGAAATGCTATATACTGTAAATAATGTTTTTTGTTTATATTATTTAATAATAACTGTAAAACTGTCTTCAATTTTAACAAGTCCTTGAAAACAAAATCAGACTCCTTTCCTTTCCAGTTGCATGCATGCCCTTCGGTGGAACGCTCTTGTCCAAAACATTGAGTTGTATTATCAACGTGGAGGGGGGGGGGAGAGCTAACCCTGGCAGTGGTGATGCTCCACCAGCTTGTTACAAAGAGAGGGGGGAGTCCACACATGATTAGATTGAAGTATATAGGGAAGATATTTATTAGAAAGAAGAAGAATGATATAAGAATATAACATGTCATCTGTATGATCAGTGATGAGTGTAAAACTAAAGGCTTTACTTGAAACTGAAATACAATGGTGCTCAACAAGGGAAACAACACAACATCAAAAATATATAATGGGTTATAATGTTATTGGCAGCAAGGATAATTAATATCCTGTAATAATTTAGATATTGGAGTAACTGTAGAACTGAACTAAACACTCGACACTGTGGGCGGGCCGGCGGGTCATGAACACCTGGGGAAACCTAGATTTCACCATTTGACAGGTCAAAAAAGATGCACATTAGCTGCTCGGCCGTAGAGATTTCCACTCTGGCGGGTAAAAGACACAGTTATAAAAGTTAATTCTGAAAACGGCCATTTCTCAAAGAGCCTGGTCCTTTCTCCCTGTGCCCCCCCAGTCAGCAGGTGAACGGCCTGCTGGGGAAGAGCGAGCGCCAGCGCGACGACATGTTTGGGGAGCTGCTGCAAGCCGCCAACACCTCAGGGGACCTCCGCAGCTGCCCGGTATGTAGGAGCACCCAGTACACCCAGTACACACCCAGTACACCCACACAGGAGCACCCAGTACACCCATACAACCCACACAGGAGCACCCAGTACAACCCAGGACAACCCACACAGGAGCACCCAGTACACCCAGTACACCCAGTACATCCAGTACACCCACACAGGAGCACCCAGTACACCCAGTTACACCCAGTACACCCACACAGGAGCACCCAGTACACCCAGTACACCCACACAGAAGCACCCAGTACAAACCCTGTACACCCAGTAACACCCGTGCATCCACATGCTGTCTGGGAATTCAGTGGCGTAGGTTTGGTTTGAAGGTGGGGGGGGGGGGGGACATTATGGTGGGCGCCGGGGGGGGGGGGGGGGACATTAAGGTGGGGGGGGGACATTAAGGCGGGGTAGACTGGGGGGTCCCTCCCCCATGGAGTTTTTGAGCGTCAAACACTTCATGTCCCCGTCTCATATAACTGCACCTCCATACATTCTGTACTGCTTTCAAACATTTCTTCTCCTGTAGATCCACTTTTCTCATTCATATCATCCCTGCTGAGTCAGCACATAGAGGCATGATGCACTCTTCTGTCCTCTTCTGTCCTCTTCTTGTCCTCTTGTGTGTCTTTGTTTGGGGAAGTAACCTCTTTAAATGTGCATGTGCACCTATTCACGTCATTGATGAATTCATTCATTCATTCATTCATCTATTTATATACCCATTTTATTGGGAGGGGGAGACAAATGCACGTGTTGTAAATATCGAGGCCTAGGTGTTTTTAGGGATACCCCCCCTAGAAACCTAGGCGTGTGTGTGTTTAATCCACTTACGGCGGGGGAAGTTTGCTTGGTGTAAAGTAGCGGCGGCGGCGGCGGCGGTCTGGATAATCCGCGTGGTGACATTGGATTTATATCCAAATTCACGTTAGTCGTCTCTGAGGGGGATTTGGGTTGTAATAACACCCAGGCTACCTCCCGATGCTCAGCGCTCACTGACATCATCGTCCTACTGAGCGCGCCTCACTGACAACGCTTCACACAGTTGCACTTGGAGTGTGCGCCGGTCACTCTTATTGTCTCAAAATGAATTGGCGCTGAGATAAGGGGATGTTATTGTTTGTTTATAGTCCAACTGAACAGTTTGACTGTATTGCGGTGGTCCAACGCAGTAACCCTGGTAACCAGTATACTATCCTTGTCATTTGTATGAATAAGCTATCAAATATTTATTCATGGCCTATAAATAATTATCTTTAAGTCATTATTTGACACAACAAATGATTCCCCCTGAGGTGGATATACCGCCAGATGAAGTCACCTCAGTGGAAACCAAACCAGCATGTGAACCAAATAGTATTACACCTCAACACACAGTCAGGTCGTCACAAGGTAAACACACGTTCATGTCGTCACAATGTAAACACACTTTATAATCGTCACAATGTAAATACACTTTATATCAACACAATGTAAACACAGTTCATATTGTCACAATGTTAACACGTCATGTCGTCACAATGTAAACACGTTCATACTGTCACAAGGTAAACACACTTCATGTCGTCACAATGTTAACACGTTCATGTCGTCACAATAGTAAACACACTTTATATCGTCACAATGTTAACACGTTCATATCGTCACAATGTAAACACACTTCATGTCGTCACAATTTAAACACATTCATACTCTCACAATGTTAACACGTTCATGTCGTCACAATGTAAACACATTCATATTGTCACAATGTAAACATTCATACTCTCACAATGTAAACACACTTCATGTCGTCACAATGTAAACACAACAATGTTAACACGTTCATGTCGTCACAATGTAAACACAACAATGTTAACACGTTCATGTCGTCACAATGTAAACACAACAATGTTAACACGTTCATGTCGTCACAATGTAAACACACTTTATATCGTCACAATGTTAACACATTCATACTCTCACAATGTTAATACATTCATATCGTCACAGTGTTAAGACACTTCATATTGTCACAATGTTAACACGTTCATATCGTCACAATGTAAACACACTTCATGTCGTCACAATGTAAACATTCATATTGTCACAATGTTAACACGTTTATGTCGTCACAATGTAAACACACGTTCATGTCGTCACAATGTTAACACGTTCATATCTCCACATGTGAACAGCTGATTGTGTCTTCATGCTCTCCCATCCGATGTTTAACAAAAACAAATCAAGATGTTTTTAGTTAAGTTCACTGGAAGCAGAATCAGATCAGAGTCAAGCAGTCGCTGACTTTGCGGTATTTCTGGATTATACATTTCGGCTCAGCAGCTTTAAACATGCGATGGCGTCGCCACACAAAGCCGCAGCGAACGCACCTCTGGGAGACGGCGGCGGCGGCGGGCAACACGCCAGCCGACGCAGGGGAGCGAGCGTTTCTCTCTGGTGCGCTGTAACTTTGCACACTGAAACATTGGGAAGGGCCGGGGCCAGACTGGAGATAGTCTATAAATAGCAGCACAAGCTTATCCAGTGTTGTTCTCCTCTGCCCTGGCTATCGGCTGTCTGCCCTCTGTTGTGTGTGTATGTGTGTTGTGTGTGTGCGTGTGCGTGTGTGTGTGCGTGTAAGATTAGCCGCGTGGCTAAGTGCCCCGTATCTCTGCAGGCGTGAGGGTGAATCGGTGTTGTGACATCACCGGCGCCGTCAGCCGCAAATGGTCGCGCTTTTGTTCTTACTTTTGCTGTCAAGGAGTTTTTATTTCCGGAGCTGAAAAGCCGTCTAAAAATAATACCTGAAATGGAACAACAGCTGAATTTATTTATAAAGACTCTTATAGACGGCCTTTAAAATACTTCACTGGCTCACATTCAAATACATTGTGTGGTGTGTGTGTGTGTGTGTGTTTGATTGTGCCGTCTCCATCTGGCCACGTGTGTGTGTGTTTGATATGCGTTGGGTTGTGTGTGTATTTGATGTGGGGTCATGAGTGTGTTAATATGTCTCTGTCGTGTGTGTGTGTGTGTGTGTGTCTGGATGTGTGGCTGTGTGTCTGATGTATCTGGTCATGTGTGTGTTTGATTGTGTGTGGTGTTGTGTTGGTACATCTGATTGTGCCTCTGTGTTTGTGTGTGTGTGTGTGGTGTGTAAGATTGTATGTGTGTGTGTGTGTGTGTGTGTGATTGTGTGTGTGTGTGTGTGTGTGTTCTGTTTGTGTTTGATTGTGTGTGTGTGTGCGTAAGTGCCTCCATGGTGTGCGTGTGTTTGGTACATCTGATTGGTGCCTCTGGTGTTGTGTGTGTGGTGTGTGTGTATTGATTGTGTGTGTGTGTGTGTGTGTGTGTTGTATATGATTGTGTGTGTGTGTGTATGATTGTGTGTGTGTGTATGTTTTGTGTTTGATTGTGTGTGTGTGTGTGTGTGTGTGTGCGTACGTGCTCTGTGTGTGCGTGTGTTGGGTAATCTGATTGTGCCTCTGTGTGTGTGTGTGTGTGTGTGTATGATTGTGTGTGTGTGTGTGTGTGTATATGATGTGTGTGTGTGTGTATGATTGTGTGTGTGTGTATGTTTGTGTTTGATTGTGTGTGTGTGTGTGTGTGTGTGTGTACGTGCCTCTGTGTGTGCGTGTGTTGGTACATCTGATTGTGCCTGTGTGTGTGTGTGTGTGTGTGTAATTGTGTGTGTGTGTGTGTGTAATTGTGTGTGTGTGTGTGTGTGTGTGTGTGTGTGTGTGTGTGTGTGTATGTGTGTGTGTGTGTGTGTGTGTGCGTACGTGCCTCTGTTTGTGTGCGTGTGTGTGTGCGTACGTGCCTCTGTGTGTGTGTGTGTGTGTGTGTGTGTGTGTGTGTGTGTGTGCGCGTGCGCGTGTGCGTGCAGAGCAAGTGTGGTCAGAGCATCAGGATCCGGCGCGTGCTGATGAACTGTCCGGAGATCGTGACCATCGGCTTCGTGTGGGACGCCGAGCAGTCCGACCTCACGGACGACGTCATCCGCTCCCTCGGCCCGCGCCTCAACTTGTCCGGGGTGAGGAGAACCCGCAGAAGATGTCTTTTTTTTTTAAAGTGTGTGTTTGTATCGAGTATCGCCTACAACTGAGCATGTGGAAACAAACATGGCGTGGCGTTACACTGTGGGAAAATAAAGAGAGGAGAAAAAAAATGCGATTTCACCCACAGGGAGATTTCGAATTTTACATTTTCAGCCGACTCGCACTCAGTGCAGTCCTCACCCTGACAGTTGATATCCCAAAATCAAATAACCAATAACGAAATACTAATACTAATAATATTACTACTAATCATTTGAACCAGCCTGTTCAACCGCCGTGACCGACGACATACGCCAAGCGCAGCGAGCTGCACCTGGTGGGGCATGATCTGCTTCTTCCCAGCAAGCACTACTCTTCTTCCGCCTTCGCCTACCACAGCAAGGTCCTGCAAGGTGGGTGGTTCTTCGACGACGCCACCGTCAAAGAGGTCAGCGCCCCCGCATTACCCCCGTTCACGCGTGTCACACCTAGAGCAGCGGGTTTTCTCAAAGTGGCGCGTTGCCAGGGGGGGTCCGTGAATAATTATTATCCGTATTTAATGGAGGGAAAGTGATGGGCCTGTCGTCTCTTACTCCCGTCGGCGTAACGTTAAACCAATGAACACTCGGCGTTTACGTTACCGGTACGTCAGAACTCCCTCAGGTCCCACATACTCACAAACTATTTTGTGTGGTATGAGGGGCGAAATTTTTATACACACATTTATGGAGAAAAAAAAAAAAAAAGTAAAATCTATTTACATATTGTAAAGTTATGCCAAAATGCAATAAAATGCTTATTGAACACTTTTGTGGTATTAGCGTTGAATGATTGAAGCATAAAAGAGTTCAAAAGCGTCTAACAGAACAAATAGACATATATGAGCCGATATGATTACATTTGTGTTGCGGTTATGAGGGGGTCTGCCCTATGGGGGGTCCCCGGCCCATATAGTTTGAGAACCCCTGACTTAGAGGATATCTTGTTGGGGGGGGGGGGGGGGGGGGTCTTTCAGCCTGGACCCTGTTTCCCCCATCCTTTTGGGTCTCCTTTAGGGACTAATGGACACGATTGTTTTTGTAATTGGTCCAGTATTGAGTATTCCCTACGTTGATCCGGTCTGTTTTGTTACGGTGTCTGACCAAGTCTCGCTCAAGGAGAAGTCTCGCTCTGAACTGTGGGAGTCGAGCGCTGACTCCGCTCTCCAAGCTGACCGCTGGAGAGCGGAGGCAGCGCTTTGTTGTGTTACGCCGACACAAAGCGGTAGCGCGGTGTTAACTAAAGGATTTTAAAACGGTTCGTGTTGTTACCGTTTGCGGCTTGGCACCCAATGCCTATATATATGTGTGTGTGTGTGTGTGTTTAGTGCTCTTAGACCAGAACTGTGTGTTGCAGATCGGGTCCAAGTGGAAGGACGTGGCGTCCAAGTGCATCCGCGGCCACTACCAGCCGCTGCTCATCTTCTACACCAACCCGGACGGCGCCACATCTCCAGCGAGGACGCCCCAGACACACCACCATGTGCCCCCGTTACGGGCCAACGGGCTCAACGGGGAGATCACAGGTACACGCAGACGCCCGTGATAGGTCGCCGGTCCACGTGGCTGCTGGCTCGCTATTGGCCAACGACATCCAGACCGCGGAGACGGCTGGCGTTAATACCGTTACCTGGATGGAGATCCAGTTCAGAGGATTAGCGGTACATGTAATGTACGTACAGTTTGTAGTAAATACAGGCAGGGTAAGGTTAACACCTCGTTTTCCAGGTGTATGCGCCAGGTACTTTATGTTTCTTTGTTGACTACCTAAATAGCCCTTTATAAAATAAAACATCCCCCCCCCACCCTTACACATCCAGAATGTCTATTAATATGCAAATCATCATTAAATCTCACTGATTGCAAGTGGGTCACATTTAGGTTAGGTTAAGGAAAGCAGAGGGAAGTTATTTGAAGATTATAAAATCGCACAATATCATTTACAGCAACCAAGACACACATGTGTTAAATGAGGATATTCCTTGTATGTTTTCTACCGCTCAAACAGCCGGGGTCAGACTGACCCCAAGGAACGCGACGCATGCAAAACCGTTGTCCCCATTCAATCTGGAAAAGATAATAAATACAAATAATGTCAATCATTTGTTTTCGAGACGTTACACATTGAATGGGTCAGATTGACCTCAGAGAGATCAGGACACGAGGCTCTGGGCACACAGCCGTGAGTCATGCAGGTGTTATGTCCAGAGGTCACATGGTCCGCTCCTAGCTGTGACTGTCCCTACCTCGGGCGGATTAGAGCAGGAACTAAATGTTTAAAGTAAGTACAACAGATGAGCTAGTTGGACACGGATTACAGCCGCGGTCGCACCGCCGCCCCCTGACAAACGCCGCCGGTCCGACCCGGCTCCGAAACAATCTCAGAGTACCTCCGAAACAAAGAGACTTGCCGTTTAAAAAAACAAACCAAAACCCCACCACGCATTAAAGACAATATATCATTACAACAAATAGTATCATTAAAATAATAACAATTTCACATCCACAGGGGAGATTATGTGTGCATGTGTGTGTGTGGCTGGATTGTTTTAGAGTAGGTTTAAACCATTCTCCAATGCTGGGGGTGATCTCCCCCCCCAGCCCCATGTTCCTGGGTTGAACCTGGCATGGGATGATGCAGGCAGATTATCACCCACAAGTCCTGCCTTAATCCCCTGCTCCCTGCTCCCTCGCTCCCTCGCTCCACTTCTCCCTCGCTCCCGCTACCTCGCTCCCTGTTCCCGGCTCTGGCTGCGCCCGGCTTGCTCCTGCCAGACACTTCTCATGTTGCACTCCTCTGATCCGCTACCTGGTGGGGTTTGACTTTCCTGTTTTCTTTGTTTCCTGTTTTCTCTGTTGGGGGCAGAATGGAGTCTGTCTGCGGTTTAGATGAGTTTGTTGTGCGTTAGTGTTGTGCCCGCGGGCAACTCTGCTGGCATAAGCTGGTTACATTGTTAATCTACTTATCACCGTTAACCTTCAAATCAGTGTGGAGTTATACGTTATTTAACGCTCAACAAGTCATTATTGTACCAGTTACTTCATTAATGGAAGCATAGTTGTAATTCAGGATGGCCGTGAGACAGATACAGGTATTAAAAGTTTTAACTTATCTTGTTACTGAGTTTTGTTTTCATGTCCACATGATTGTGTTGGAGTTGAGTTGTATTCGTGTGGGAGCTTCTTCTGATCATACCTGTTGGCTCTCAAACCTTTCTCCTTATGGCTTAGAAACTATTTGATGTGAAGTATTATTTTAATAAATAAGTGTGGTGCAGGTAGTGAAAAGTATCCCCTATTGGACTCCAACCTAATTACTGGTAAACCCAAGGTGTGCGGAGGCTGTAAATGGCCGCTGGACGGTCCGGCGCGCCGCAGCCGCTATAAAACTCCACTTAACATTTAGTTTAGGCGAAGCTGTATCTTTATGTACAGAACCCAAACCAATGCAATTGACATAGTGTGAGCTTTCTAGGAGTGCAGCCGGTTAGTCGAATAGATTGATTAGTCGAATCGACAGAAAATGAATCGAGTCTAATTTTGTATTATTTATTATTTAATTTAATTATTCGTCAAGTACAAATACCAAACATTTTGCTGCTTAATGCTTCAGAAATTCAAATGTTTGGTTCATGGATTATTATGAAATGAATACTTTAGCTTTTCTTGGCGCTTTTTCAGATGAGGCAGACCACATTAAGACATGTTGGACGCATTTCCTATTATTTATGACATTTTGTAGACTAAATGATTATCAACTAATCGGAAACATGATCGTTAGATTAATCGTCTATGGAAATAATGGTTGGTTGCAGCGCTGGCACTTTCACAGTAAAAGTGCGTTGTGTGTCCACAGTGAGTGGGCCCAGGAAGCCTGAGGCGGGCTTGGACAACGCGGGGCCCCACAGTCCCCTGCTGGCCCCTCCGCCCGCCGCGGCCTACAGCAGAGGTCAGCTCCAGCTTTAAAGGGCAGCTTGCAGCTCCGCCGTCCCGGGGTCACCATGGGGGCAAAGTGTGTCCTGCAGCAAACCGGTTTTAAATCATTGTTATAGACGTACAGCTGGGCTGGTGTTTGTAATGCAATGTACAATACACTAAATATAATACATAAGTATAATACATAAGTATAATACATAAGTATATACATAAATATAATACATAAGTATATATAAGTTAATACATAAGTATAATACATACATATAATACATACGTATAATACATACATATAATACATAAGTATAATACATAAATATAATACATAAATATAATACATAAGTATAATACATAAATATAATACATAAGTATAATACCTCACAAAGAGGCCAACTTGACATATGACATAACTGTTGGTAAAAACAAACGCTGGAGCGATTAGAATGTGTATAGTAGAGTTATTATAGTAGATAATATAGTAGAGATAATATAGTAGAGTTTTTATAGTATAGTTATAATAGTAGATAATATAGTAGAGTTAATATAGTTTACAGTTATTATAGTAGATAATATAGTAGAGATAATATAGTAGAGTTTTTATAGTATAGTTATTATAGTAGATAATATAGTAGAGAAAATATAGTAGAGTTTATAATAGTAAGTTATTATAGTAGAAAATATAGTAGAGATAATATAGTACAGTTATTATAGTAGATAATATAGTAGAGTTAAAATAGTACAGTTAATTATAGTAGATAATAATAGTAGAGATAATATAGTAGAGTTATTATAGTAGATAATATAGTAGAGATAATATAGTAGAGTTATTATAGTAGATAATATAGTAGAGATAATATAGTAGAGTTATTATAGTAGATAATATAGTAGATATAATATAGTAGAGTTATATAGTAGATAATATAGTATGAGATAAAATAGTAGAGTTATTATCGTAGAATCACATAGTAGAGTTTATTATAGTGGAGATAATTTAGTAGAGTTATTATAGTAGATAATATAGTAGAAATAATATAGTAGATTTATTAAGTAGATAATATAGTAGAGTTATTATAGATAGATAATATAGTAGAGATATCGTAGTATAGAAGATAAAATAGTAGAGATAATTCAGTAGATAATATAGTAGAGATAATATAGTTAGAGTTATTATAGTGACTAATATAGTAGGTTAATATAAGTACAGACAATATAGTAGATAATAAAGTAGAGATAATATAGTAAGAGTTAATATAGTACAGATAATATAGTAGATAATATAGTAGAGATCAAATGTAGTCGAGATTAAATATCGCAGAGATAATAAAGAAGGATAATATAGTAGAGTTATTATAGTTGATAATATAGTAGAGTTAATATAGTACAGATAATATAGTAGATAATAAAGTAGAGATTAATATAGTACAGATAATATAGTAGATAATAAGTAGAGATAATATAGCAGAGATAATATAGCAGAGATAATATAGCAGAGATAATACAGTAGATAATATAGTAGAGATAATATTGTAGAGATAATACAGTAGATAATATAGTAGAGATAATATAGTAGAGATATACAGTAGATAAGTAGTAGAGATAATATAGGTAGATAATATAGTAGAGATAATCTAGTAGAAATAGTAGAGTTAATACAGTAGATAAAATAGTATGAGATAATACAGTAGATAATATAGTAGAGAATATAGTAGTAATATAGTAGAGATATTATAGTAGATAATATAGTAGAGTTAATACAGTAGATAATATAGTAGAGATATAAGCTAGAGATAATAAGAGAGAGTTATTATAGTAGGCACAATGTGGAGAGCATTGAGGCTCGTGAAATGAGGTAGAAAACTATCCGTCATATTATCTTATCATTTCATTATCATATTGTAATATTTTCATCTGAGGGACCACAAACTAAGACGACCAAGTGTGCCATGGAAACGACACACTTTCAGTTTGTCTTACCGTAAGTTAGGATGCCTTCAGGTTTGCTGTGTTTGGTCTGCGCAGTACAAAACCGAGCCCAGCCCATGGCACACATCTACTGGGGGGCCAACCTGCAAGTTGCTCCTTGAGGAAACATCAACATGCTTCGTGGTTGGTAGATAATCGATGATTGTCCGTTTGATCAACTCTGATTGGTCTCCACAGTGAGGCTCCCTCTCAGCAGTCCCAAAATGGAGGGTTTTCCGAGAAGCTGCGAGACCTCGAAGAAGGACCGAGGGCACCGCAGGACAGACCAGCAGAAAGGTACATCATGGTGTGTGTGTGTGTGTGTGTGTGTGTGTGTGTGCATGCGGTGCGTGTTTTTTTGGTTAGAGGGTCCTTTCAGACTGGAACTGTCTAATTAAGGGCTATACTAATAAATTTCACTTGACGGTGCTTAATGTGGCCTTGGTTCACGGTAGTGGTCCAGTCTGTGGTCAGACTGGACTAGGACTAGACTAGGAGAACATCATGTAGAATATGGTATTATGGCCACGCAGGATCAGGTGATTCCTCCGCAGTACTGGAGGTCCATTCAGGGTTGTGGTTGGTTCTGTTCCAGGGGCGCCGTACTGCAGGCTGTCCCCCACCCTGGAGAACGGCCTGAAGCCGCCGGCCGAGCCCAAGACCCGAGGTGGTGGCTCCGGCTCCGGCCCCCGCCCGGACAAGTCCGCTGGTCACCCCACCTCCACCAGCAGGTCCTCTCAGGAGCCTCGCGGGGCCCCAGCCTCCACCAGCCGGAGGACCACCACCACCACTTCCAGCTCCTCCTCCTCCTCCCCGGGGCGGCCCGGAACCGGACAGCCGGTCCCAGGAGGAGTCCTGGGAAGAGGGCCCGGGGGGGCGGGCCCAAGGCCTCGTGGAGGCCGGTGCGCGAGGTGCTGAACGTGGACAGCGTGCTCAGCGAGATGGAGCAGCGGCGCCACGTGACGCCGCAGCACGACGTCCTCGGTTCCCAGGGCTCCTCCCAGGCAGGGTGAGGCGGACCGTAGTTTTATTATTGATATTAGATTACATTATTAATATTATTACTCTCAGGTAGGAAGTGCCGGACCAATACTTCGCATATCTGGACTTTGTTATGCTTTGTGGTCCAAATGCACGAACGGAGATTATAAAAAGCGCATTTGTGTATTCTGTACCCTCGGCATGGAACTATGTTGCAGATTGACTTGAAACTCAATGATTGCATGTCGCTAAATGCTTTTAAATCCAAAATGAGGAAGGTGGGGAAGGTGACATGCTACTGGTGATGTAGTGTACTTCTTGTACACTTCCTCTTGTACACATAGCATACCTTTTTTTTTAGGTATACTACGTGATTCCCTCGATTTTTTTCAGTTTTTTATTGTCTTTGATTGTTAATTTGTCCTTTTTTAAACGTGAATCCTGCCTTTGTAAAGCACTCTGCAAGTATGAATAATCCTTACCTTGCCGCTGCAGCAGGCCGGCGCAGCCTTCCTCTCAGGACAGCAGAGCAGCGCACGTCCAGCGGGAGCCTCGGGAGCCGGGCCAGAGCCGAGGAGGCGAGCGGGAGCCGGGCCAGAGCCGAGGAGGCGAGCGGGAGCCGGTCCAGAGCCGAGGAGGCGAGCGGGAGCCGGTCCAGAGCCGAGGAGGGGAGCGGGAGCCGGTCCAGAGCCGAGGAGGGGAGCGGGAGCCGATCCAGAGCCGAGGAGGGGAGCGGGAGCCGATCCAGAGCCGAGGGGGGAGGGAGCCGGTCCAGAGCCGAGGAGGCGAGGGCGAGCGGGGCAGCAGCAGCAGAAGTGTCTGATGACCATCTACGAAGACGAGCAGGCGGGAGACGGAGAGCCACAGCTCTGTAGAGTCCGAGAGTCGGCTGAGTCGGCTCAAAGGAGGAGGAGGCGGAGGGTCGCGGACCCTGCTGCGCAGCGACACCTGGACCATCCAGAGGACCGAGTCCGGCTACGAGAGCAGCGACCGGCTGAGCAGCGGCTCCACCAATCCAGACTCCCCTGGGGTGGACGGAGCCACCAGTAAGGACCGGAAGCTGCCGGTGGAGACCTTCTCACCGAGGTAGAGTTCTTCAAGTGTTTAGGAGACTTCCTTACTTAGGTAGCGTTCTTCAAGTGTTTAGGAGACCTTCTCACTGAGGTAGAGTTCTTCAAGTGTTTAGGAGACCTTCTCACTGAGGTAGAGTTCTTCAAGTGTTTAGGAGACCTCACTGAGGTAGAGTAGAGTCTTCAAGTGTTTAGGAGACTTCTCACTGAGGTTGAGTTCTTCAAGTGTTTAGGATACCTTCTCACCAAGGTATTATAGTTCTTCAAGTGTTTTGGAGACTTTCTCACTTAGATAGCGTTCTTCAAGTGTTTAGGAGACTTCTCACTTAGGTAGCGTTCTTCAAGTGTTTAGGAGACCTTCTCACTGAGGTGGAGTTCTTCAAGTGTTTAGGAGACTTTCTCACTGAGGTAGAGTTCTTCAAGTGTTTAGGAGACCTTCCTCACTTAGGTAGCGTTCTTCAAGTGTTAACAAGACTTTCTCACTTAGGTAGCGTTCTTCAAGTGTTTAGGAGACCTTCTCACTGAGGTAGAGTTCTTCAAGTGTTTAGGAGACCTTCTCACCGAGGTAGAGTTCTTCAAGTGTTTAGGAGACCTTCTCACTGAGGTAGAGTTCTTCAAGTGTTTAGGAGCCTTCTCACTGAGGTAGAGTTCTTCAAGTGTTTAGGAGACCTTCTCCCTTAGGTAGAGTTCTTCAAGTGTTTAGGAGACTTCTCACCAAGGTTTAAATATTACATTTACAATGGGTTACATTTTTTGAAAGGGTCAAAATGTACTCAGCCTTTCACCCAGGACTTAATCCACAAGTTTTAACTGTCTTGTTTGTGTTTTGCTTATTTTTGTAGTCAGAGCCGGCCACATCAAAAACAAAGTGCAACGCGTTCTCCACACAACGGTAAGTGATGTCTACGTCTATAACTTCTTGTCTTAAGACCAACTTAAGTACAATTTGTTGTGGTTAAATCATTATTTAATTCCTGTTCATACAGTGTTTTAAATAGTCAAACACAGCCATGACCCTACTAACCGCATACTATCATCTCTGGGCTTACGGTGAACAACAACATAGAAAAGTCTCACATAATCCTGAAACTATGTATGATGGATGAGTAAATACTCAGCTTAGTGGCAGGACGTCTACATCGACTGGATGTCTCTTTTATTCTTCTGGAGTCCAGCCCAACGTCCCCTTGTTTCTGTGATGGTGAACAGGAGTAGCACCTCCTATCTACGGCTTTACTCAAGCCTGTTATTCTATTCTAACCATTTCTGTATGGAGGACTTATCCAGAGGAACATGCCGAGTCATAGAAATGATGTTGGAAAGATGTAAAGGCCTATGATCTACATCCATGCTTCTCTCATCTATATACTCACTAGTAATGGGCATTTTAAGTCATTTCAATGTTCGAGTACTCACGTTAAATGATTTATAGTACTCAAATACCTTCAGCACAACCAATGTAAGAATAGGGTCTGAATGAGATTAGCCAACATAAAGTAAAACCATATCCACAAACAAGATGTTGCAATCATTTTGCCGTGATGGTAGCTGGTATGATGGTAGATTATACTCTACTGATGGTAGCTTGTACTCTACTGATGGTAGATTATACTCTACTGATGGTAGCTTGTACTCTACTGACGGTAGCTTGTACTCTACTGACGGTAGCTTGTAGTCTACTGACGGTAGCTTGTACTCTACTGATGGTAGCTTGTACTCTACTGACGGTAGCTTGTACTCTACTGACGGTAGCTTGTACTCTACTGACGGTAGCTTGTACTCTACTGATGGTAGCTTGTACTCTACTGATGGTAGCTTGTACTCTACTGACGGTAGCTTGTACTCTACTGACGGTAGCTTGTAGTCTACTGACGGTAGCTTGTACTCTACTGATGGTAGCTTGTACTCTACTGACGGTAGCTTGTACTCTACTGACGGTAGCTTGTACTCTACTGACGGTAGCTTGTACTCTACTGACGGTAGCTTGTACTCTACTGATGGTAGCTTGTACTCTACTGATGGTAGCTTGTACTCTACTGATGGTAGCTTGTACTCTGACAAACTCCATGTAACTTAACAGGAGCAGATCTTCAGTCTCCATGTTCATGATGAGCTGGCTAATCTTCTCTGCCCTGGTGGCAGCACAGCGGCGCGTGCTAACACTGCTAGCAAATGAGGTGATGCGACATTGCCTGTCGCACTGTTTTCTCCGTGAGCTTAATGCGCAAATGGTTACTAATTGAACTAATGGTTCTATGATATGCAAGTGTAACGTTGCATAGCTTGCACTGCACATGTGCAACTTCCAGACTCTTATGCCTGTAACATTAGATCTTGTGATGTCGGATTGAACACTTGATTGAATATTTATGGTAGTTACATCACTGTGTCCTATCCAAAAAATTGGGTTTTTTTACAAAGCAAAAAAAAAGTGAAAATGTAATAAAGATGCCCATCCCTAATTCCCCCCCACACAACACATATCATCTATATGCAAAAAAAGTAAACGTATGAAAGCAGCTACATGTTTTTACAACAAAAACATCATTAAAGAAAAAGAAGAATCAGCCCTAATTCAAACAATTTGTTGATTTCAGTGATGAGTTAATGAAAAGCCCATTAAATAAAATGCTCATTCACAGCACCCTTAAAAGGCAAAACACACAACACCACGGGTGCCACATGGATATGGTGTAGCAGTTGGTGTATTGCTTGCCTTCTTAGCTTGCTTTAACCTATTCACCAAATAAACCCCAGCACTCGCAGTAATCCCAGGATAATCCCCAAAAAGCCCCGCCAGAGAGCACAGCTGGGCAAGATGGCCTACGCTGCTGTCAGTTATTCCCCTATATGGAGCTAGTTGATTCATTTTATTTCCGTTGACGAGCAGCATGAGTCTGAAGCCAAACAGTTACTCTCAACAGTGAACGTCTTGCCAGCTCTTGCGTGCGTCTCTCCGGGCAACGGCACAGAAGAAAAAAAACAAACAAACATAACACATCTATTTTTAAAGCGAAGGCATTCGGCACGCAGCTCGCCGCCCTGCACTGAGCACGCTCCGCTCCTCTCCTTCCGCCTCGCTGTGACTTTGCTGCCATCTTCTGGCTGTGGGGGAGAACTGCATCACAGGCAGGCAGTGAGACAGGGCCCTGGTCCAGAAAACAGATTGAGGAGAAACCTGAATGTAGGCCAGAACAAGACGACCTGACGTTGAGTTAGTACAGTCAGCCACTGTGAGAACTACTTTTCCATTTGGCTAAGATAATCTAGTGGTTAGGGGTGTTTGACTCCCAGCCGACAGGTTGTGGGTCTGGACACCAGGGTCTGCAGTCTCCCTGTAGGCATCCTAGAGCACCTGGGCTACTGTAGAAACGTAGTTTCATATTTTCATGTATAATCACTAATTAAAACATACTTATGATGGGTACGAAGTCCGCTCCACTAGATGCAGCTAAATTCTACACACTGCACCTTAAACATGATCTCAAAACGCTACAGTGGTAGCATGGACATGTAATGAACTTAAAACAAGCACTGAATCGGTCTGTCTGATGGCTCCAGGTAAACAGCAGTCCAGGACCCAGGGGAAGAGCTGTGACCCAGGACTACACTCCCACCTGAAGACCAGCCCCAACAGCAGGTACTCTCTCTGCCTCTCCAACCACAGCTGTCAATGTTGGGATTTGAAAGTAAGGGCCATTTTCTGGTGCCCCGCCCCAGGACACCCCACCACCCTACCGCTGTCCACATACCCTTTACATCTAGATTCAAGGGGACAGGACCGTCCCACCACCCCTACCGCTGTCCACATCCCCTTACATTTAGACAAGGGGACAGGACCGTCCCACCACCCCTACCAATGTCCACATCCCCTTACATTTAGACAAGGGGACAGGACCGTCCCACCACCCCTACCACTGTCCACATACCCCTTACATCTAGACAAGGGACAGGACCGTCCCACCACCCCTACCACTGTCCACATCCCCCTTACATTTAGACAAGGGGACAGGACGTCACCACCCCTACCACTGTCCACATACCCTTTACATCTAGACAAGGGGACAGGACCGTCCCACCACCCCTACCGCTGTCCACATCCCCTTACATTTAGACAAGGGGACAGGACCGTTCCACCACCCCTACCACTGTCCACATCCCCCTTACATTTAGACAAGGGGACAGGACCGTCCCACCACCCCTACCACTGTCCCCCCCCCCCCCCTTACATCTAGACAAGGGGACAGGACCGTCCCACCCCCCCTACCACTGTCCACATACCCCTTACATTTAGACAAGGGTACACACAGTGTTAAAATCACCACTTGGCAACCACTTGCTTTAGAATATCAGTGCAACAAGGATGGGGTTAACTAGTTCCTACATGAAGTGACTACAATTAGGTGGTTATTAGGCCTAAATGGTTTATGTTCTTTAAACCTTTATAAGAACGGTAAGAAAAAAGGGAGGTTCTCAGGAAAACAATGAAACGGGAGGACAGTGGAAGAGGAGAAGGGTAAAATACGGGGGAATACCGGGAGAAATGGAAGGGGTTGACAGGCATGTCTCCAACACACTCCCAGCTAAAGTGCAAACGCATATCTTTTAAGTCTTTAAAAGCTCCCGGATGCCTACAGGTAGACTGCAGACACTCGTCGGCTGGGACTCAAACACCCTGACCACCAGACTGTCCTGTCCCACCAGTGGAGTT
This sequence comes from Merluccius polli, assembly GCA_030340625.1. Taxonomy (NCBI): domain Eukaryota; kingdom Metazoa; phylum Chordata; class Actinopteri; order Gadiformes; family Merlucciidae; genus Merluccius; species Merluccius polli. The sequence continues at coordinate 73,483 of JAOPHQ010004354.1, forward strand.
TCTGTTACATTTGGTCATTTCAACAGATGCTCTGATCCAAAGTGATGTGAGGCTGAGAACAAAGCTGAACAAATACGTAGAAAGAAACAGCTGTGCAGAGAAGCTACAGGAGTCAGAAATACAAGGTTAGTCATTCATGGATTCATGACATCTATTTTTTAGACGAAAGTCCAAACACGCCGCGAGCAGCAGCGGCGGCGGCGTGCGCAAAGCGCCGCCCTCGGAGAAGGACTCGACGAGCTCCGACAGCCGCACCTGGACCGCCCAGCGACCAATCGGAGAGCAGGTCCTCCAGAGGATACAGCGACGGAAGCCCCGCCCACCGGCACCTGAGCCCCGCCCACCGGCACGTGGCCAAAACCAGCAGCTCTGAGTGGAACAGCTCGGACGACCTGGTGCAGTCCGAACCCGAGGACCGGGACGGCACCTTCCGCTCCGGCACCAGCGAGGCCGCCCCCCCGACGCCCAGGCTGCCCCCCCACCCCCACATCCCCCCTCCGGCCGAGCAGCCCGGCACCCACAGGGTACCCTCGGAGGTATTAAAAGTATTAAAAAGCCTTAATTAGCTTAAATGCCAATATAAGACCGCAATTTAAACCAATAAATATCTTAAATATCATTTGCATACTTATGTAATATTTTTTGCGAATGTCGGGAGAGGAAAAATATGTATTTTATGTGAACTAGGTATTTATATGCTTTCTTGCATGCGTGAGCTGTGTTGACCACTGGTGGGTAACACAAATAACAATACAAATACATGTGTATGCTAATAAAACATTTCACGTTGGGCCGTGAAATCGGTAATACATTGTGTTTTAAGTGGTATTAAAAAGTCTTGAACTGGTTGAAACCTGCAGATACCCTACCAACAACTACACCCTCATCAGCAGCAAGGACCAGGTGTGTCCGCTCCCCTTCAGACCGCCCACCAGTCCCACCCCACCTTCAGACCCCGTCTCCTCCAGGAACCCTTCCCGCCGAGCCTCAGGCTACTCTCACCACGGTCCTCCACCAGCGCCACCGCCGGCACCACAGCGTACGCCAGCCCCCACAGGAAGTCAGAGATGCCCAGCAGGAAGTCCTGCTCGGAGGCCAGTTCCAAGTCGGGCTCGGACCAGGAGAGGAGCACGGCGTCGTCCTGCGACAGTGAGGAGCGGGAGCGCGTCGCCGGGGGTCGGTCGTCGTCGTCGTCGTCGGGGGGAGGGGCGGAGCGGCGGGCGGTGGCGGCGCCGGCGGGGCCGGAGGTTGCCCTGACGACCTACTTCACCGTGGACAACTGCATGACGGAGACGTACCGCCTCAAGTACCACACCCAGAGGCCCCTGGTGCTGACGCCCACCGCCCCCCCGCAGCCCCTGCGGAGCACCGGCGGAGACCCCAGCCACGAGACACGCTTGCAAGACCTGCCAAAACACAGACCGGACCCAAGTAGGTGATGACGCGGGACGCAGTTTGAGAAAATAAAAGCAATATAGTAATACTGTTCTCATTAAGAGAACATGTAGGCACAGAGAAGTATAGTAGTATATAGTTGGATATAGTAGTATATAGTTGGATAGTATAGTTGTATATACTATTATATAGTTGTATAGACGATGTTGTAACAATCTTTAACAAGATCTGGAATGAGATGTTTTGTGTCTTTGTATTTTGTCTTTTACCGCAGCAACATATCAGACCAAATGTCTAGTATGTGCAAACCTACTGGGCAGTAAAACACAGTCTGCTCCCGATTCTGAACAGAGAAGACTGCTCTGAAATGTCTGCCACCTCCTTGGTGTGGATGTTGGAGGTAATGCGTCTGGTGTCTTCTCTCCACAGGCCATACCAGCAGTAAGCCCTCTGCAAAGTGGAACCCAGTAACTACCAAAGGCCTGGACGAGCGGGGCTACTTGTGACGCCATTATCTGTTTTTATTACGTGTTGTTTACTCGAAGGGACTGGAAGAGGAGTGCGTGGACGGTCGTCTTCCTCTGTGTGGTACCGCTCCATGTGGGTGGGAATGGGTCGTCTTCCTCTGTGTGGTACCAACACTTCATGTGGGTGGGAATGGGTCGTCTTCCTCTGTGTGGTACCGCTCCATGTGGGTGGGAATGGGTCATCATCCTCTGTGTGGTACCGCTCTATGTGGGTGGGAATGGGTCGTCTTCCTCTGTGTGGTACCGCTCCATGTGGGAACAGGTTTTTGTCTTGGCCATGCAAGGTCATCGCAAAGATAGTTTCAAAAACAAATCTGCAAGTGTTTTTCGTTGTCTTCTGATAATGTCATATTTGTTATTTAAGTTTTGAGCTGGACGCCAAAGAGTTTACAGAATTGAAAATGTACTGTTTTGAAGGCTGATGTGTAATCAAATCTATTTTTTGTTCTTCTTCTGACGGTTGCCATGGTTCCCTGGGTTATTTATCTATTGAAGAAATAGCGCCTCATTTAGTCTCGGAGTGGGGCTTCAACAGGAATCCCCAAAAATGCTTTTGCCAAAATCTGAGCCATTTCTATTTTAAATATTTTTTTTGGTTGCTTTTTTATTTATTTTAAGATACTGAAAAAATATATTCATTTAAAGGGGTCAAAGGTTTTTTTAACCGTGATTTATGTCTATTACCAGACAATGATGTCAGTTATTATGTAAAGCACAGCGATGGCTGCGTCGTTAACAAGTTGGTTACCTGTACACACCTGTACTCAGTTAGAATAAGCCCCGCCCATTTGCAGTGAAATGTCTGGTCAGCACATTCGTGTTTCAGTTTAATTTGGTCTAAAGGACTCTGCCCAGCACCGACAGTACATAAACCCATCATTACTGCTGATGATTTATTATTCACACTTTGTTTTGTTGTTTTCATTTGGGCCTTAACGTAGCATTAGCATTAGCATCCTCACCGCGGTTCCCTGCCGACGCAGACGCATGCAAATGTCAATCACATTTCCAAACTCAACTTGTATGCTATATTATAAAACAACATCATGCACATATGATCACACTGTCTTTCGGTTTCCAAATAACTCGTGGAGGTTGGGAGGAAGTTGTTACGCAATACCTAAACACAGACTGCATAAAAATAGCGGAGAGCAGACCGATCTACATTGGAAATGTTCTGCACACACTTTGACTTTCAACACTTCAACACACACTCAGGGCGCTCCCTTCCCCAGTCCTAGTAATACAATACTTATCAAGATCTTTGATTCGACCGATCTGTTGATTTGATTGTGTTTTAACAGTTTATTTATTTACTGGTGCAGATAATTTCTTGTATCTGTATGTCTGAATTCACCATTACTTCTACGTGTGTTTAGTTATTTATTGCTTTATTTATTTAGTAAATATCGTTATTTAAAGGGGTACGTATTTATGGGGAAATGTATTTGGTCTTCCTTGAGATTTGTATAGATTTTCACACTGTATACACGATACTACAATACTCATACTGTACTACTACTACAACCTGTGTGTTCAATCCACAAATATTATGCTTGTTGTCATTCTCTAGAAACCCTGTACTAGGTTGTTGTCACATTTACAAAGACCTGTAAATTATTTGAAATTAGGGCTAACATAATTTGTGTATCCGACAATATTATTGTCTTACAAAGTGGTATAAACCCTGCATGTCTTTTAGAAGTCTTAACGGTTTGTTGTGCTGTGGTACACTAAGCCTGAAATAGAAGTCACTTTGCGTCTCGGAAACCAGAAGTTACAGGAAAAACTTTCCTAAATCAGAAACGACAAATTCAATTTAAAGTCGCTTTTTTAACATTTTCGAGAATTTCACAAATAAGGTTTATTTTTGATGAAAACAAACGTCAAGAACAATTTTTACTTAGGATTTGGGCTCCACTTTTTCCTGTCTAACGGTCACGTTTGTGTAAAGAAAGTAGGCGTTGCTATGCATGACGTAAAGGTGGTGTGAAAAACTTTTTGAAACTTTGTATTGTGTAAATTTAACATTCCTGACAGCTTGTTGTGAAAACATCGAGTCACCTCCTATCTGAATGCCGCTGAGCGTCTCGCCCACCAGGCCCAAAGGAACCAGTTTGTCAAGATGCCCGTCGTGATGTCAGTGCTCATTAACATTAATGATGAACTATTAATATGAATTCAGGCACTGTCGCATAATTTCTAATTGTGGGACTTTTGCAGCCATCCTAAAAAAAAAAATCGCATTCTTCTTACAATAATATATTCATTTTAGAATTAGGGATATGATGTGAACAGATTACAGACAGTTCATTTTCAGGAAAGTGAACGTTAAATTTAGTCTTTATATAGGATTGGCTCATCTCTCCCATGTATGACCTTCTAAATTGCACAGTATTGAAGTATCGCTGCATTGATCCTAGGGATGAAAGTGATCCATTCGATCAGTCCATATATTTCGGGTTGATCCTGAGTTGTTACTATCAACCATGAGATGTTTCTTGTGCTTCCCCTTTGGCTGTCGCTTCATTTACGCCGTGTTTTATTATTTTTTACCGAGTGCATTTCTGAAAAGGTTTCATGTTCGGTACGACTCGGCTGTATTTAACTCAAATGACTTCTTCTTTGTTATTAGTGTACCGAGAGTGCCTTCACAGTTTAAGTGGGATGTTGTGTTTCCCTGTGTAACCCTGTTCAACTAGAGGATGTCATTTTAAACCTTTTGGAATATGCAACGATGGCGAAACATACTGATGACAGTCAAAGACACTTTATGTATTGATCTATTACACTTTATTATGCGAGAGACAGGTGAGGGTTTAGTTCCCATCTTCTACCACAGGTGTGGTGATGTTGCATCATAGAGAGAACCAGCCTACCCAGTGGACTGTGCCAATGGTTATCCAGTGGACTGTACCAACTGGTGGGCTGATCCATCCGTCGTACACCTGGGGAGACTATCCACGTGTGATGTCGCCGTAGCGTGGATTTTGAA
>JAOPHQ010004355.1:0-74404 GCA_030340625.1 Merluccius polli
TTTTTTTTTTTTTTTTAAATGTATTTATTTAAAAAAACATTTTTTTTTTTTTTTTTTTTTTTTTTTTTGCGTTTATCAAGCTACACAGGAAAACAACAGCTTTATGATGGCGGCGGTGAACGGGAACTGTTTCTGGTAAGATTCGCCGTTTTGAATCTCAAATACAGGTCCACGGTGGTGTTTTAAAACCCACGCGCGCGCACACACACACACACATTTTTAATTAATTAATTAAAAAAAAAATTTCTAATTAATTTTTTTTTTAATTAATTATTTTTTGTAAAAAGTTTTTTTTTTTTTTTTTTAATGTATTTATTTAAAAAAACTTTTTTTTTTTTTTTTTTTTTTTTTTTTTTGCGTTTATCAAGCTACACAGGAAAACAACATCTTTATGATGGCGGCGGTGAACGGGAACTGCTTCTGGTAAGATTCGCCGTTTTGAATCTCAAATACAGGTCCACGGTGGTGTGTTAAAACCCACGCGCGCGCACACACACACACACATGTTTAATTAATTAATAAAAAAAAAATTTTAATTTTTTTTTAAAATTTTTTTTTTAATTAATTAATTATTATTATTATTATTATTTTTTTGCGTTTATCAAGTTTTTTTTTTTTTTTTTTTTTTTTTTGCGTTTATCAAGCTACACAGGAAAACAACAGCTTTATGATGGCGGCGGTGAACGGGAACTGCTTCTGGTAAGATTCGCCGTTTTGTATGTGCAGACAACATGGAAGATCATTACTGCCCTCTCGCTTAACTCTACTCTGCCTGCAACCCTTTTCATCATTTTTTTTCTAACTTTATTTCCCACATAATGAGGTTGAAAGGGCATAGGTTACTGTATGAATAAGTACTTCAAAAAGGAACGTGTGTTGTAGGTGTGCTCCTTGTATATAATATCATAATGTTACTACATAATGTACACACTCCCGTGGCACTTTCAAAATTTCCCCGAGGGAATTTTCTAGTTATTATTATTCCTCTTCCGGACTAATTTTGATTCGCTACTAGTCCTACAACTCGAAGAGTTGTAGGACAAATGATATATCAAAATGTGCGTCTTCATCGGGATCGGTGTGCTATTGAATGTCTTAAAATAATACGAATTTTTCGCGACGTAAGTCGCGAAAAACATCGGAAAATGTCCCATAGAGAATGAATGGGAGGAGGTAAAAAAACGAAGACTTTTTGTACTGCCTACTGCTGTCTGCTGCTCCGGCATACTTTCACCTAGAAACTCAATTTAACCTTTAAACAGTAGACACAAGTGTTGTGTATTTGGTGTACTATTCCACGTTTTGATACGTCATATCGTTTTTAATCAATCACTGATCAATGACCATGATCATTTTGGGAGAAATTATGAGATTATAATGGGTGTGTATTGCGAGGAATTTTCCCGCCTTTTCCCGCCAGAGTGCAGGTTAGAGTGGGAGAGAGCCCAAAATTAATCCAGATTTTGTCTCTTTCCACGCTGCTCCTGGCCACAGTTTACACTTTACACACATGATTTTTTCCAGTTTTGTAGACATACTTGTTCTGTCTCTCACAATGTGCTCAAAAAATCTGAGAGACTTACAGAATTTGAATTAGCAGCCTCTAAGTGCGGCCAGTCTGTCTCTTCTCCTCATTGACTCCAATACAAATATTTTCAAATATTTTCAGAGAGAAGCAGAACGGACCCCTGTTTTAAAATTGCAAGTGTGTCTTGCAAGTGTAAGCTACACAGACATATTATATATCAAACTGTTCGCCTGAATCCCAGGATTCCTACGGTGTAAATATCTAAGCTGTGACATGTATACTTTTTGAGTTAGACCGTTTGAAGCCAGCCCTGCTTTCCTCATAGAGAATAGTGGCAGTTTGGAGAGAAGCAGAGTGAGGGACAAAGTGGCAGTTGGCAATCAATACACACGCGCAGCCGCCCCCTCCCCCCACTGGAGTAGTGGGGGGAGGGGCTCAATGTTTCTGTGTGCCTCAGTCTGGGGGCTATCGCGCGCAGGTGTTTCCACTTGATCTAATTAAGGTTGGTTAGTCAGTGGCCCGAGGCTGTTGTCAGGCAAACTCTACAGATATCCGTCGTCTGATTGGACGGCGGATACAAGGACTCCTATTGGTCAACGCCGATCTGCTCTTCCGCGTTTATCAATTTTTTAAAAAAAAATTTTAAATTAATTAATTGTTTTTTGTAAAAAGTTTTTTTTTTTTTTTTTTTTAATGTATTTATTTAAAAAAAACTTTTTTTTTTTTTTTTTTTTTTTTTTTTTGGCGTTTATCAAGCTACACAGGAAAACAACATCTTTATGATGGCGGCGGTGAACGGGAACTGCTTCTGGTAAGATTCGCCGTTTTGAATCTCAAATACAGGTCCACGGTGGTGTGTTAAAACCCACGCGCGCGCACACACACACACACATTTTTAATTAATTAATAATTTTTTTATTTTTTTATTTTTTTTTTAAATTAATTTTTTTAATTAATTAATTACTTTTTTTTTTTACTTTTTTTTTGCGTTTATCAAGTTTTTTTATTTTTTTATTTTTTTTTGCGTTTATCAAGCTACACAGGAAAACAACAGCTTTATGATGGCGGCGGTGAACGGGAACTGCTTCTGGTAAGATTCGCCGTTTTGTATGTGCAGACAACATGGAAGATCATTACTGCCCTCTCGCTTAACTTGAAAGGGCATAGGTTACTGTATGAATAAGTACTTCAAAGAGGAACGTGTGTTGTAGGTGTGCTCCTTGTATATAATATCATAATGTTACTACATAATGTATACACTCCCGTGGCACTTTCAAAATTTCCCCGAGGGAATTTTCTAGTTATTATTCCTCATCCGGACTAATTTTGATTCGCTACTAGTCCTACAACTCGAAGAGTTGTAGGACAAATGATATATCAAAATGTGCGTCTTCATCGGGATCGGTGTGCTATTGAATTTCTTAAAATAATACGAATTTTTCGCGACGTAAGTCGCGAAAAACAGCGGAAAAAGTCCCATAGAGAATGAATGGGAGGAGGTAAAAAAACGAAGACTTTTCGTACTGCCTACTGCTGTCTGCTGCTCCGGCATACTTTCACCTAGAAACTCAATTTAACCTTTAAACAGTAGACACAAGTCTTGTGTATTTGGTGTACTATTCCACGTTTTAATACGTCATATCGTTTTTAATCAATCACTGATCAATGACCATGATCATTTTGGGATAAATTATGAGATTACAATGGGTGTGTATTGCGAGGAATGTTCGTGTCAGAGTGCAGGTTAGAGTGGGAGAGAGCTCAAAATTAATCCAGATTTTGTGTCTTTCCACGCTGCTCCTGGCCACAATTTACACTTTACACACATGATTTTTTCCAAATTTGTAGACATACTTGTTCTGTCTCTCACAATGTGCTCAAATAATCAGAGAGACTTACATAATTTGAATTAGCAGCCTCTAAGTGCGGCCAGTCTGTCTCTTCTCCTCATTAACTCCAATACAAATATTTTCAGAGAGAAGCAGAACGGACCCCTGTTTTAAACTTGCAAGTTTGTCCACAATATTTACTGTAGAAACACTTTAGAAACACCAAATCATTCAGGAAGTCCTTACAGTGATGATGGTCTTGTTTTTTTTCTGATACGTGCTACCGTTTTGTCAGAATAAGCCCAAATGTGAGACCAGTGCAGAGGCAGAAAAGCGCTATTTTTCTCAACGGTTCTTTCAGCCTCAGCCTGGGGGCTATCGCGCGCAGGTGTGTGCGCGTGATCTAATTACGGTTGGTTAGTCAGTTTAACTGGCGCGAGGCTGTGGTCAGGCAAACTCTACAGATATCCGTCGTCTGATTGGACGGCGTATACAAGAGGCCTCCTATTGGTCACCGCCGATCTGCTCTTCCGCGTTGATGACGCTACACAGGAAAACATTGCTTTATGATGGCCGCGGTACACGGGAAAGAGATGGCGGCGGTAAACGGGAACTGCTTCTGGTAAGATTCGCCGTTTTGAATCTCAAATACAGGTCCACGGTGGTGTGTTAAAACCCACGCGCGCGCGCACACACACACACACACACACGGGAGAACGCGCTGTTTTATCCGCGCACACACACACACACACACACACGGGAGAACGCGCTGTTTTATCCGCGCACACACACACACACACACACACACGGGAGAACGCGCTGTTTTATCCGCGCACACACACACACACACACACACACACACACACACAGGAGAACGCGCTGTTTTATCCGCACACACACACACACACACACACACACACACACGGGAGAACGCGCTGTTTAATCAAATTGATTGGGTCTTATTAGTCATACATACCATTTGTCATTTAATCCTTCTTGTGTGGGTACTCCTTTCCCATTGCCATGGCTTGCTCCGCAAAGGATAATGCTCTGTGTACCGTTCCAATATGTCGCGGTATTTACTTTGCCATGACTCCCAATCTATGTTTTCCGCCGCCTTCAATGCCTTTAGGCCGCAGCATGCTCGCCGTTCCCAATCTGTCGCTTGACAATGACGTCACGTGAGCGCCGGAACTACTCCCTCTGGAGGCCGCGAGAGTAGTTGCAGTCTTCTCCTGAACAGAGGTGGCGCCACCAACTTTGCCATTACTACACACTAGAAGAAGAGATCTACTAATACTGGTATGGAGGACTAAACATGACTTAAGTATAAATAAATAAATGAATGAATGAATAAATAAATATGTAAATAAATGCATAAATAATAAATAAATGCATGAATAAATGTATAAATAAATACAGGAATAAATAAATGCATAAATAAATGTATAAATAAAAGAATGAATAAAAGAATAAATAAATGCTTTATATTTATTTCTACATCTCTACATTTCTACATTTATTTATTCCTGTATTTCTGTGTCCATATGTAAATGAGGTAGGAGGTCCTAACCTCAGTCAACAGCATGATTGGTCAAATCGGAGAGCCAGACAAAAGCAAATGATTCCCGATCCCAAGGCTTCCTCCCTGTAATGTCACTGTTATTTATTTATGCATTTATGTATGCATTTATTTACGTATTTATTTATTTCAGCATTTATTTATACATTTATTCATGCATTGATTTGATTTATTTATACTTTAGTCATGTTTAGTCCTCCATATGCTGGTACCCCTGTGTCTTTAATTTCTTACACATCATTAGACAATTCAGTTAAGGTTTAGTTCACCGGGATGTCTCTCACTATACAGCATTATGGCTGTCTATTACTTTACATTGCTATTATTCTACATCACTGCCACACCTGGTCAGCCATCAACATTCCTGTATGGCAGCAGTTCTCATATGAATAGTGTTTGTACGCATCTATCTAAAGATTATTGTGGCAGGGTTCGTCCGGCCACACGCCACCTAATTGCTTTCCTTGGGGCCCTCCGACACAGGACACGGGTAGATGTTGCAAGGTGTTTATTGGAGTTTACAGGCAGATGGTATTCGCCGAGCTGATGGTACAACAGTCATGACCATAGACATCTTATACATAGACGGAGCATCGAGCGCTACTGCCTACTGGCGCTGACGAGACGCGGGGCTGCCATCTTGGAGTGGTGATCCGCTCCACTCAGTGTCATTCGTTTGGCAGGAGCAATGAAATGTCAGTGCATTTAATTAATCATACCTCATTGAATACCACTGATTTTCACACGTTTTTTTGTCATACGTGTAGCTATGATAAAGGACACATGTTTTGGCGTGTAATATTATTTTCACAAAATACAACCAATAGTACGGTAATGTTAAATCTTACTTGTGAAAAGTAATCCCGCGATTTCTATATTCGACCATCCACTCATTTGAGCAGGAATACGCTGAACACCAGCTCGGCATCCTTGTTTTCTTCTCCTGGCCATACGTGTCAACTGTCAATCTATGCTGCTCTCCACCCCCATCACCACTCCAAGATGGCCGCCGAATTTCTCGCGCCACAGCAGCCAATGCTCTGTCTATGTATAAGATGTCTATGGTCATGACGGTGCTCCTCCTCGAGTGTGTGTGTTGATGGCTGGTTTATTCTGGGTGCCATGATTGCTCATGCACCACAGGTGTGCAGCCCCACCCAGCCAGAGTCCAATCAGACTGACTCAGGCCAGGTGAGGCTGTAAACCAGCCATCAACAACACACACTCCACATATCCCCAACACCAGATTGAGGCCGGGGAGAATCCCCAGCCTCGCCTACTCCCCCCCCATCCCCCATCCAAGCAAACAGAAAAAAAAACACATACCGGACTCTGAACAGGGTTACCATACCTACAAAAAACCTGGACTCTTCAGGGTTGCCATACCTAAACAAAAAAATAAACACAACCCCCCAAACCCCACTACCTCCACACCTCCCCAGTGTCACACGCCAACCCCACCCTCCCCCTCCGTCCCGGAGACCGGAGGCCTGGGGCTGCTGCTCCAGCTGGCGGAGGTGTCTCTGGGCTAGCTGGTTGCAGGGGCTGGCTGGATGGGTTCCGGAGGAGGCCCGGCAGCTGGGCCGCGGAGGTAGCTCTCGGAGGGCCTGGAACAGTCTGTAGGTCCCCCCCTCCACCAGGGCGACGAGGCATGATCCCCCCCCCCCCCCATCTCCTCCTGGAGCATGGGGCCTTGGGCTCCTGGTCCCCTGGCAGAGGGGCGGCTGGCCTGGGCTGCTCCAGGCTGGATCCGGGGGAGGCTAGCGGCTGACGGTTGCCGGTGGCGGTCGCTGCGCTGCCTCCCCGCTCCTCCGCTGGCCGTCGCTGCCGTTCAGGGGGAGCTGGTGCTGGGGTGGCTGTCCTCTGCCGTGGCTGGTGGCTCCAGTGCAGCTTTGGACAGCCCTTCCATGTCCCGTCCTGGTCGGAGGAGCCCCACATTGGGCGCCAGTGTAGCAGGGTTGTCCGGCCACACGCCCGCTTTGAGATAGTTTTTCAGCCACGTAATTCCACTCGTCTTTGACCACAACAACAGTAGACAGCACTTGCTTACAACCATGGTTTATAAGCGAAAAAATATAGGCCTACACCACACAATAAAATAGAACATATAATGAAAGAAGCCTTAGCAACAAGGCGCATTAAAATGTGCCTTCGAACTCGTCTATGTTCCTGTTTTCGCTTTGTCGCGCAGCGCTGAAAAACGAGAGGTGCGCAACCAGGCCAAAATCCTGTCACGCCGGCGAGATCTATGTCATTTTGACGTCACAATGTCGCGCGATAGCTTGGGACCGGTGAGTATACTGCGGCCTTAAAGTAAACACACCGCTGCCAAAATGTATCATAATGTTACTAGTATTAATTGTTTGAAATCTCTGAAGAATCTCATCATAATGTACACACTCCCGTGGCACTTTCAAAATTTCCCCCAAGGGAATTTTCTAGTTTGATTATGTAATTGTCACAAACACAACAACTATTTCCTGGCACTATGCCCTGGCACAATCAAGTAACCAGAACATTGGTTCTGAATTTCCATTTCTGTCAACCACCATTGTGTACAATGCATAATTTTGTATACATAATGTATGGTACATAAAGACTGCAGTTTATTAATTGGAATGCATATATCATATTCCCATAGGCTGCAGTGTTTTGATATAGCAAAAGCCAAATTGTGTGTATTTGAGGAAAAAAGGAAAGAACACAGTGCAGCTATTTTCTTAAGATATATATTGCACATATACATTGTATATATATATATATATATATATATATATATATATATATATAGATACAATTGGTATGGAGTTTGTATCATGTATATGCATTGTATATTCAGAAAATAGGGTTAGGGTTTGTGTGTGTGTTTGAGTGGAATATATTCAGACTTTCAAATGAAAGCATGCCAGATCGAGACTGTTTAGATTTAGATTTTGTGTCCTCAACTTGTTACAAAACATTTTTTACCCCAGTCACCTACCTTCTGTTTTCAATTATAATAACGGCATCACAAATCTTGAATAAATACTGTTCTCTCCTTTGTTTGTGTGTGTGTGTATGTCCGTATTTATTTGAATCTCACAATGTTTGAGAGGTCACTTTTTGCTTTTCCAAGATTATGGATTATGTCTCAGACTGACACCAACACACACTCATGTTCAAACTCACACACAAACACACACACACTCATGAGAGCCCCTAGCTCACCAGCATTTAGGATGCGCTGGGTGGCCATGTAGTCGGTGATCTGGTCCAGCTGGGGGTCTGTCCGGCGGTATAGCTCCCAGCGGGAGATGCCCAGGTGGAAGCGCAGCCAGGGGGGGTGGGTCTCAGCCGCCACCGTCCAGTTAGCTTTGTCGTAGCCATCCTCCTCACTAGTCCATTCTCCCCTCCTACGGGAGGGGAGAATGGACAAACAGCCGGGGGATAATGTGTTAAGCACGTATTTTGTGGTTGTTTAAAGAGGCCATGTTTGCAAATCTGGAGTCTAAAGAAATACAATGAAGTTCAAGTAAAAGTGTTATTTCACAACATCAAGTTTTTCTTTTTTTTGTCCAGTCTCTCCTCTTATTGTTGACCTCTTTTACCCATCCTATCCTATCAAAAAGGTTGACCCGCCCTGTTGACCTACAAACTTGATTGTAATTGCTGGTATGAAAAATGTCAACAATCATGCAGGTACAACATAAAGCAGAGTCAAAATATGAAGTATTGTAGTCCCATTTCTTGCTTTTTAAGAATTCAAGTACTTTTTTGTACCCCTGTTGACAAGTGCAAAGAATACTGCTATGCCACGAAAAAAATAGCGATATGCATCAGAGCCCTGATCTATTATTTATTGATTTCCACTCACCAGTCACTGTCTTCAACCTCTCCATCTGCTGAGTCCCTCTCTTCTTCTTTTTCTTCACTGGTTTTGACCCGTAGCAACCAATCATTTTCCTGCGTTTCGGGCCGGGGCATGTTGTACAACGGATGGCTGAACAGAGCTTCTAACTTTGAACCTCCTGGATCTACCTCTCTTATCCCTTTGGTGGCCATTTGAGCTCTGGTTGGTTCCTTTTCCCACTCGGTGGCGTTGTAGACAGAGTTTCCATCCGAAACAGACGGTTGTCTTTGGCGGGAAGAACTTCCAGGATCATCAAGGGGAGAGGAGGAGGAGGAGGAGGAGGAGGAGGGAGGTAGGACACAGGCCGTCTGGAGGACGGAGAGACAGAAGAGGGCCAGGAGGATGTGTAGCGACAGGGACAGACACGCCAGAACCAGACAGATGGAGCGCGTGGACCGGCCGCCAATGCTTCGCCTCAACATGCTGGCCCTGGGAGAGAGGAGGAACCACAAGGAGGAAACTAGAGGGGGACTTTTTTGAAGAAAAATAAATGTTTTGCCCAGACTACAATCATAATGTAAACACATGGTAAACACGCCGGACAGGGCCCTGATATTTTGACATTGGTTCGGTGTTGATATCTCCAAAACTGTAGATACGGCTCAAAAATCCAGCAACTATTAAATGCATATTATTATATTATATATATATATATATATATATATATATATATATATATATATATATATATATATATATATATATATATATTGTACACATTGATATAAACACACTAGGAATTAATCGCTATAAAGATAAGTTGTAGATCCATGACATCCATCCTAGATAATTCAGTGATTCGGGCTGACATGTACATATGCACACACACACCAACCCACACACACGCACACAAACGCAAATCATACAGAATAGATAAGAAGAGAAACATGCAGAGACACTTCGAAGCCAGATTCTCTGCCATGAATGCACAACAGTGTCTGTTTAACCAAGCAGAGTGAGGGGTACATACAAGCAGCAGTTCCCCACAGAAAGACTCTCCAGGACTCCAAAGTTGATCCAGTATTGAGTTCAGACTCTCAGTCACATCTATCTCTCTGTGTCCAGTCAGGTTCTCCTTGGGGTCTCTATCTCTCTTGAATCAGTTATCTCTCTCTCTCTCTCTCTCTCTCTCCCTCTCTCTCTCTCTCTCTCTCTCTCTCTCTCTCTCTCTCTCTCTCTCTTTTGTCTGGGGCTAATGAAACAAGCACTTTAAAGTTTGGTGACATATCAGGTGTCTTTTTTTGGTGCTTTCCCAAGAAAAGAAGATAAAAGTGTGTGCCTGTGTGTGTGTGTGTGTGTGTGTGTGTGTGTGTGTGTGTGTGTGTGTTGCCAAGTCGTCAGCAATGTAAATACAGCGTGGTGGTGTTTGCAGCAGGTTTCTGTGACCCGTGTCACTCTGATCTGCAGTGGGGAGTGGAAGGAACCGTATTGATCGGCTTTGCGTTCAACGTTCAGCCAGTTAGTTATTAAGCCGCTGCATGGCTCTTGGGATCCACAATGTAAATGCTGGGATTCTGAGTCAAACAATTAGTGGCTCAATCAGTCAATAAATACAAGTAATCAATACACATAAAAGTAATGAAAAGATGATTAAAGTTAAGTAAATTCAAGTTAAAAAAAAGCTAATTCATTCAAAGCATATCTTGTCATTTAAATGCTTTGGTGGTTCTGAGCCTCAGTAGTTTTGGATAAAAGCAACTGGAATGCCAAACAATGCTGGTTGTATGTGTGTGTGTGTGTCACTCTGCATGCACCTCATAGACAGTAGTTCACCAGTTAACATCCTATCGTAGCCACATGACACTGAATCTGTCTTTTCATATCTTATATTTCCATGTGGCAGTTCCCATTATGTGACAACAAAGTAAAGGGTATTTTCAAGGTGACATTTGCCGCAGACCACCTTCCCAACAAAAAGTTTGAGACTTTATTTTATTGATTTATTCTTAACCTAACCTTACACATGAACAAAATTACCCCTAATCTTACAATAGGAGGAAATATCAGGAAAGTAGTGAAGAAGAGCTGTGAATAAATTAGGGGTGACCCCGAAGAGTCGACTATTCGACGATTCGATCTAAGGAGCCTGATTTGACTGCCAATCTCATAGTCGAATCGTCGGCAAAACACAGGATCATTCCATTCGGGCTATAGGCGGTGCTGAATGTCTGATTTTACATATAGTTTCTTTCTCCCAATAAATCATGATATATAGCCTATTTTTGTATAAATATCAAGTGCAAAACACACTGCTGCCGCAGCGCTGCGGCTCGTCTATGACAAAAGTGCCACCCCTAGCTCACATAGGAAGCGTCGCGTCAACAGGAATAGCGTCGCGTCAACAGGAATATAATCGTCTCCGGAGCAGAAGAAAAAAAAAAGAAAAGAAATAAGCGCCTTTTCAGCGGCGACGCTGTAAAATAGGACAGTGGCGTGAAGTGTAGCGGGGCGGCGCACCGCACCGCCGGTGTGGGGGTGTACCATAGGCGTAGATTACCATAGGCGTAGATTACGGGGGGGGACGGGGGGGACATGTCCCCACCACTATTTATAATTTGAATTTTGTCCCCACCACTTTCAAAAATTAACATAAAATTCAACATTAATTGCAAGTGAAATAAGTGCATTCTATCAAAACCTGTACAGCTCATCCTTTTCTATAGCTGATTCTGACTTTTTCTTAGACAAAATTAAAGACTTTACTCCTAAAATTGACAGTGATTTCAGGGAAGAATGTGATGAGGATTTTACTATGGAAGAACTAGACAAAGCAGTCATGCGCTTAAAACTAGATAAATCTCCTGGCCCTGATGGTCTGACGGCTAACTTCTACAGACACTTCTGGGGTTCGCTTAGAAATCTTCTTTTCCGAGTCTTTGGAGAAGCTACAACTAATTTCTCACTACCAATTAGCATGAAACAAGGCGTGATTACACTAATACCAAAGCCAGGTAAAGATAGTAAGATTTTAGATAACTATCGTCCAATTTCACTATTAAATAATGATTATAAATTACTAACCTACATTTACACTAACAGATTAAAAGGAGGACTAGACCAAATAATTAGTGAAACACAAACAGGATTTGTGAGCAATAGGTCTATACACAACAATATAAGGCTAGTGCAAGACCTTTTAGAATATAGCCATCTGATAGAGGACAAAGGGTTCATTTTATTTCTTGACTTCTACAAGGCGTTTGATACGTTAGAACATCAATTCCTATTTAAAGTCTTGCGTATGTATGGATTTGGACCTAAATTTTGTAACATAATAGAATCATTTTACAATGGCACAACTAGTTAAGTAGCACTCCCCCAGGGTACCTCCCCTCGCTTCACCATCAATAGAGGGGTTAAACAAGGATGCAACATGTCCCCATTCCTATTTATTTTGGCAGCAGAAATGTTGGCGATTCTTATTAAAAACTCTGATGTTGTCAAACTGAATGTTTTCGATGAACAGATCATTATAAGCCAACTGGCCGATGACACCACCATCTTCTTAAAAAGTTTAGAACAAATCCCTATAGTTTTCAAATTAATTGATGTGTTCTCTAAAGCATCAGGTTTAACACTTAATCGCAATAAATGTGAATTAATGGCCATACATGATTGCAACCTCATAGAGGCTTATAATATCCCTATCAAATCTTCTGTGAAATATCTTGGAATCCATATAACCAAAGACGCAAAAAACAGTGAAACCTTAAATATACAAGACAAGATTCTTGAATGTAAATCCAAGCTCAATATGTGGTTACAAAGGGACCTAACAGTTTTTGGAAGGACATATTTAACCAAAATGGAATCCTTAGCAAGGTGCATTTATCCTGCATATTCAATGGCCATCCCTAATAAGTTTATTAAAACATTCAACCAATTAAATTAAATTTAATTTCATTTGGAAAAATAGGGTTCATTACATCAAGAAATCAGAAATAATTAAAGAATACAAAGATGGTGGTCTACAAGCAATTGATTTTGAATGTTTAAATGCTGTGCTGAAATTAAAATGGCTAAAATCCTTTCTGCTGAACAAAAACTGTATTTGGTATTGTCTCCCCAGGGGGTTGTTCAAAAAAATGGGCGGTATGGAATTTGTTCTTAAATGTGATTTTCAGATTGAAAAATTGCCAGTCAAACTATCCTTATTCCACAAACAGGTGCTGTTATGCTGGAAACTCATGTACACACACAATTTTACCCCACATCAAACCCCCATTTGGAACAACAGATATGTGCTATGTAATGGTAAATCTCTCTACTTACAGCATTGGATGGTTAAAAATATCTGGTCAGTAACCCACCTAATTAACGATCAGGGACACTGGCTATCTCATGAAAACTTTTGCTCCAAGTACGACATAGTTTGCACACGCGCTCAGTTTGATAAAGTGACCAAAGCGATCCCTGCTCCAGTAAGACTATTAGTCCAAAACATAGACACACAGCCGTGTGCGTTAAATTTACCCATGCATCAATGTAATGGGAAAGATTTTATGGAGAACATTTCAAACAAATTGTTACGCAATCACCTGAACAATATACTGTACCCAATACGATCAAATAGAAACTCCATCATCCAACTGTTCTCAGAATCAGACATTAAGAAATGGAGGACTAACTATATTACTTACCCTGTAAGTCCCAAGACAAAAGAAGTCCATTTCAAAATTCTTAGTAACATTTATCCATCCAATGAACTGCTGAGAATGAGATTTAATGTTGATCACAATAACTGTAGCTTCTGTGATACTGAAATTGAAACTACAGATCATCTGTTTTTCCATTGTATGTACTCTGTGACCTTCTGGGAGGATTTACAGGACTGGCTATCAAACAAAATCCAACTACTTACTCCTCTCACAAGAGAAAATATTGTGTTTGGTATTAACATGAAAGACATTAAGAGTGACTTGATATTGAACAACGTTATACTTCTGGCAAAATTTTTCGTCCACACATCCAAATGGAGGAAAACAAAACCCCTTTTCTCCATCTTTAAAAGGCACCTTGTGGACAATCATCTCAGTGCCTTAAGACTAATGAAAGGAAAACATGCAAAGTCTCTTTTCAGAGCTTATGAAGATCTGAAAATATTTGATGACCTCTAGAATAACTATGGAAGATTGTGGACTCATTATTACTGGACTTAATTACTTTTATTTATTTTTTATTTATTTCTCTTATGTTACTATTATTTATCTATTTTCTCCTTTCTATTATTTATGTTAGTTATTATCACCTTATATAATTTAAGTTATTTCTCTTACCTAATGTGCCTTGTATGTTAAGAGGTATTTATTGTTGTCTATTGCCTTGATTTATGTAAATGAATCAGCCTTGAATAAATAAATTTAAAAAAAATAATAATAATATTTAAATGTAAAAAAAAAAAAGATTACGTGTGTGTGCGTGTGACGCCGCAGAGAGGGCGGGTCATTACGGGCCACTACGTGATTACGCATGTGTGCGTGTGACGCCGCGGAGAGGGCGGGTCAATCCTAGCTGCTACGTAATAGAGCATAACAGTGACCGCCCCTTTTTTAACAGCTCCGGTGCCGGAAGTAAATTTTCCCATGCATTTATCTCGTCCACTTTTCGTATAATCCTTATAAAAAGAGTATTAAGCCTTAAACCAAGCCAATCGTTCGTTGTGGTAGTCATGACCATATTATGTTTGATTCGGGCTTAAAAAGAATTTGAAAAACGGAAGAAAAGGCAAAGGTACAAGACTGTGTACATTATTTTGTTGACCGAGTGAGGAACTACTTATCCCATGATGCATTGCGATCATCCCTTTCGACGACTTACAACCTGATATTTTACCTTGCATCTTCGAACAGTTATCTTAGTCTTATAGTGTTTATAGCGTGTATATATATATATATACAATATAATATATAATATAATTATATAGTGTATAATATATTGTGTATGTGTATGTATAGTGTTTTTTTATAGTGTATATAGTGTATATAGTGTTATCATCGTCGAAATGGTGCAGTGTTTTGTTCCTGACTGCTGTCACCGTTCGGGCGTCCATCAATGCCGGTTCCACCGATTTCCATCTAGCGTGGCTGCTAAGAGACGGTGGATCGGTTATATAAGGTAATATAACCTTACTCATTTGTAATACATGTGAATTCTGTTTTGTATTCATTCAACATTACATACATGTATTCCTAGCCTTTATGCTATACGAATTACTATAGCACTGTTTTATATATATATATATATATATATATATATATATATATATATATATATATATGTGTAGGCCTATATATGTGTGTATATATATATAAACATATTTTTCAACATCTGCTCAGCTAGACATAATTTGCTAATACTACATAATTCAATTTTTTAGATATGTTTACTTATCATGTCTAACCCCTGTATACAAAACCGTATGTGTAAATTATTAACTTCCTCTTTCAGGCGTGCAGACAGGAAGCCCAATGCGAGTTCCAGAGTTTGCAGCTGCCATTTTACAGAGGGACTTGAGAGAGGTCCAATATGGTTCTCCGGGCGGGGGAAGAGTCTGCCGGTGGAGGGCAGTCCGCCCATGGAGGAGAGTCTGCCGGCGGAGGGCAGTCCGCCCATGGAGGAGAGTCTGCCGGCGGAGGGCAGTCCACCCATGGAGGAGAGTCTGCCGGCGGAGGGCAGTCCGCCCATGGAGGAGAGTCTGCCGGCGGAGGGCAGTCCGCCCATGGAGGAGAGTCTGCCGGCGGAGGGCAGTACGCCCATGGAGGAGAGTCTGCCGGCGGAGGGCAGTCCGCCCATGGAGAAGAGTCTGCTGGTGAAGAAGAGTCTGCTGGTGAAGAAGAGTCTGCTGGTGAAGAAGAGTGTACCTGTTGACAGGGTGCGACTGCAGACACCAAAATGTCAACGTTTCAGGTACTCTGCATCGACCCTTGAGGAGAAAGTCCTGAGAATGGAAACTGGCCTCCCAGACAGAAGCATTTTCAACATCTTTGTTGGCTATACAAGGAGATTCACAGAGTCCATCGTCTATTATGCTGGCTGGAAGGTAGAGTCCCTGTCACAGGATGACCAAGTCTTCATGACTCTGATGAAGCTTCGTCATAACTACACCAACCTGCATCTTGCTCAGCTTTTCCAGTGCAGCTCTTCTTGTGTGACCAATGTATTGCTAACCTTCATCCATGTTCTGCACGAGCTGTGGTTCAAGGACATTATGACCACTGTGCCAAGTCGGGAGAAAAACCTCCCAAGCCTACCCTCATCATTCCAGATGTATCGGAACTGCAGGATGATAATAGATTGCACTGATGTCGAGATTGCTACTCCATCCTCCATGGACCTTCAGAAGCACACCTATTCAAAATACAGAGGCATGCATTCATTTAAAATCCTGCTAGGTGTGGCGCCAAATGCTGTCATTACATACTGTAGCAATTGTATCCTGGGTCAGTCTCTGACAAGGCCATCGTGACTAAGAGTGGAATCCTGGAGGTCTTCAGGTCGGGGGATCTCATCCTTGCTGACAAGGGATTTCTAATCCGAGACATTGTGCCAGAAGGAGTCAGTGTCAACATCCCTCCATTTCTGAACCATGGCAGGTTGACTAAGAGTGAAGTTAAATTAACTAAAGACATTGCACAGACCAGGATCCATGTTGAAAGGGCAAATGCCCGCTTAAAGGAATTTAAAATCCTGCGTTTCATTCCACACACCTTGCGAAGCAATGCTGACATAGTGGTGCAGCTCTGCTGTGCTCTAGTGAATCTGCAGAATCCATTAATTAAAGAAGTTGCAGTTAATTTGGATAACTAAATTTCAGTTTTTCCTTTCAATAAAAATGATTTGAATTGGTGTTTGAATATCTTTTAGCAGTATGTGAAAAAGTTCCACAACAAATTCTATCACTTTGTAAACCTTAATGAAATTATTATAGTTATTATTATTTAAAGTTTTGGAACATTAGCTTCCCTGTTACCAGGTACTGACAGGTGGCGCGACGAGAACGCTGATCCATTGCCACCCAAAAAGTAAATTAAAAAATATTAAAAAAACAAATATAATCATTAGAACTGCTGTAGAAAAATAACAAACTGAACAATGTAGAAATCCTCTAGGGTGAACAAAGGTGAACTGACAGAAATGAACTATTATTAACTATTTACAAACAATGTTTAGTCCACTGATAGTTCTACACAAGCTGTGGAAGCATGTGCTCCTTGTAGAAGGACTCCAAAATCCCCAATTTAGGCTGCCAGAAGTCATCACGGGAAATGGGGATGATTACACACTGCTTGGGTGTCCAGATGGTGAAGTAGCAGGTGGTCTTCCCAGTGATGTGAAGCTGCCCCTGTACTTGGTGCCAGTACTAATGATCCTCCTTCAGGCGGTAGATGCCACCTTCCCCCTGATGAAGGTAGAAGGTCTTCTCCTGCACGGCTTCCTCAACTGTATTCTCCCTCCAGCGGAATGGGCACTTCACCTCAATGATGTCTGTCTCTCCCACCAGACCAGGGGAGGCACCCAGGATCCCTGAGGGAGCCAGCCACAAACCAGACCCTCTAACTTTCATGCCCGTGGCTTCTTCAAATGCCTTGATCCCTTCCTGCTCATTAGCTATACCCCACTGTACAGCCAGAACTCCATCCAGTTTCTGACTCCCACAGAGCCTAGAAATAAGGGAGGGGGGTGACACGCTTTGCCATCAGCGCACTTCCAAAATTACTTGCTGTCAGCCGACCTTTCCTCAGAGCATGCCAGAGGTGATTGTCCTTCTGCCCCACTGTGGCTGTCTGGATGGCAAGTAGCTGCTCTATTGATAATTTCATAGCCACGAGGATGCCATCACTGCCAAGGTGTTTGTGGGTGGCTATGATGCAGTCAGTGGAGAGGTGAAGTAGAGGTTCCTGTAGGGTTTCAGGCTCAGGAGTGAGCAGCCAGGAAATCCCAGTGAAAGTGCCCTGGAATTGACTGAGCAGCCACTTACGGTCATCTGGGGTTACTGCACGAGTCAGAGGCTTGTACTTTCGCGCTGGAAAAAGCTCCTCCACTGCCTTGACCTCTGAAGGCACGTTGGGCTTTTTCCACTGACACTCCACATCTGTGGAGCTGATGTTGTGGATGGCCCAGATCATCAAAGCGGCAGAGTGGCTGCACTTGTACTCCCCACGGGGACACTCGCAGGAGGTAGAATTTATGACTCCAGAGTCACCAGTGCAAACCTGTAAATAAATAAATCCCACTCACAATCTGTTCAATACCATGAATAGCTTTGGATGTGATTGGACTTCCAAAATAATACAATAATCAAGACATAATCAATACATTGTACATACCTTAAGTTGCCTTTTGCTTTACAGGGTAACATAACCAAAGTGATCATATTTGTGTATGTGGTGTGAACATGAATATTGGGAAGGGGTATACTCTATATATATATATATATATATATATATATATATATATATATATATATATATATATATAGTGGCTAAGCAGCCTGCAAAACTCACCACAACCCTGTATATCTTGTCCTTCATATGGCCCTGACAGAACCCACAAGCTGGCCCTCATGAACACTACACGCAAGTACATGACCTGACTTATAGTGATTTTCACCCCTTTGGACACTCTTGTCCTCATCTTTGAAAAATCGCATCATGTCAGATAGTGAAATCATGGTTGCGCTGTGTTAAACGTCAACGATAGAGTTCAATGGTAGCAGCAGACCACTTGCTTTTCGCGGGGACGGGCAGACGTTTCCATGGTAATAGCGAGCTCCACCAATCAAAGCCGCCGTGTTACACTTTAGGATTGTGGGTAATGCAGTCCATCTAAATGACATCGCGAATAAAACTTGTTTTCTTGAAACTTTCCTTTAGCTTTTGGTTTCTAAAGTTGCCTATCCTATCATTGCATAATAAAACGGCCGGTTGTAAGTATACATTGGATGGTTACGACGTAATGGCTTTTAATCAAAATCTCGACGGGAAAAATGAATGGGATTTTTTACATCCGGCACCGCACTGTTATGCTCTATTACGTGTGCGTGAGTGTGACGCCGCGAAGAGGGCGGATCCTTTCTGGCCACTACGTGATTACGCATGAGTGAGTGCGACGCCGCGAAGGGGGCGGGTCGACGGGCCCATAGCGAGTTGTGTATCTGTGTGCGCATGACTCAAGTGTGTAAGTGCGTGTGCCCGTGAGGCAAAGCTGTTTGGTGTGAGTGTGTGCGTGCGTCAAGGGTATGTGAGTGTGGGTGCGTGCATTCAAGGGCGTAATCAGCGTTTTGAGAGTGGGGGGGGACATATTTAAACGGGGGGTCTGGGGGTCCTCCCCCAGAAAAATTTGAAAGAAGTAGTTGCAATTTCCCGCATTCTGGTGCATTTTACCATGTTTTCAGATTCAAAATGATCTCCCTCTTTCATTGATTTTCCTTGGAGCATGGTCTGCAATTACTGACTACTATTATGTTCTGGTGTAATACACACAGAGATGTATAAAGTACTGGAGACCAAGACTTGAGTAGAAGTACAAGTAGCCTACTATATCAAAAAAGTGACTTGAGTAGAAGTAGAAGTGTTCTTTAAAAACCATACTTAAGTGGAAGTACTAAAGTATTCAAAATGTTTTGTATTTAAGTATTGCAAGTAGAAGTATTTTAAAATGTACTACTCAAGTACTGAAAGTACAAGTACAAGTGTTGTGTTATGTGTAGGCTATACAAACACATGTATGGTCAAAATAGAGAGCTAGTTGAAGCACGTATTCTGATTAATTCTGATAATTAATTAGTAAGTCATTTAATATTTTGAATGGGTAAAACATTTGATTTTTATGTTTCATTAGGTGTGTTAGTTCAGCTGGCATCACAATCTGATACAGCCAATACTAGAATTGTCTATAGGCCTGTCTCATTTTGTGTAGTTTAACTTATTATGTGGTAGATTTGTCTTATTAATATGTAATTAATAGCACCTTAATATTTGCTGAAAGCCTTTCATGATTCTTGAAATAATAGGTGCAAGTTCAGATATTAATATTGTATGAGCCTATTAAAATGACGCCTGTCTCTTTAAGACACGTCTTCCAGGGCTCTGCTAGCGAACAATCAGCTTGAGCGGCAGTTTTCCGCTTGGTCCTAGTGCTTGACCCGTCTCTGTTCACTATAGCGTAACATTGTTTTTGGACGGTAAAAAGTGCGGGGGACTAAAACGGCCTTTTGAAAAAGTGCGGGGGACATGTCCCCCGTGTCCCCCCCGTAAATTACGTCCGTGCGTGCATTCATTATGTCCGTGCGAGTGCGCGTACGTCAAGATTGTTTGCGGTGCATATATGTGTGCGTCCAATTCGGCTACGGGTGTCTCCATGCATCAAGTTAATCCCTGCCAGAGCGTATGCGTGAAGATTGTGGGCTGTGTGAGCGCGTGTGCGTCTGATTCGTCTGTGTGTGTGCGCGTGCATCAGGTGTGCCGGTCGTGTGTACGACCGTCAGGGCTATATGCGGTGCGTGTGTGCATGCCTCCAGATCGGCTACGGATGTGTGTGCGTGCATTGAGTGTGTTCGTATGTGAGCGCGTGCGTTCAGTTGGCCTGGTGTGTGTGCGCGTGCATTAAGATCACCGGTGTGTGTCAGGGCAGGGGGTGTATCCGCTGTGCGTGTGCACGTGCGCCGGTGTGTCTGCTGTGCGTGGGCGCGCGCGCCGAATATACCCACTGCTGTTGTGTAAATAAAACATTAATAATAACAAATAAATAAACACCCCTTTTCTCTCTCTCTCTCTCTCACCCCCCCTCTGCCTCTCTCTCTCTCTCTCTCTCTCTCTCTCTCTCTCTCTCTCTCTCTCTCTCTCTCTCTCTCTCTCTCTCTCTCAACTCCTCTCCCTTTAAGCCTTTCTCTCTCCCTCTCTTTTTCTCACTCTCCCCTCTAGACCTCTCTCTCCCCCCCACTCTTTCTCTCTCTCTCTCTCCCTCTCTCTCTCTCTCTCTCTCTCTCTCTCCCCCCCAAACTTCTCTCACTCTTATCTCTCTCTCTCTCTTTCTATCCCTCTCTCTCTCTCTCTCTCTCTCTCTCTCTCTCTCTCTCTCTCTCTCTCTACCTCACAACTTACTACTTCTCCCCCACTCCTCTCTCTCTCCCCCAAACTTCTCTCACTCTTCCCTCTAGGTCTCCAGCATTAAAGCCCTGTATCTCTCTCTCACTCTCTCTCTCTACCTACCCTTTCGAACACCACATCCCTCTACCCCCTTCCCTCTGTCTCTCTCTCTCTCTCTCTCTCTCTCTCTCTCTCTCTCTCTACCTACCCTTTCCAACACTACATCCCTCTACCCCCTTCCCTCTCTCTCTCTTCTCTCTCTCTCTCTCTCTCTCTCTCTCTCTCTCTCTCTCTCTCTCTCTCTCTCAATCTCTCTCAATCTCTCTCTCTCTCTCCCCCCCCAAACTTCTCTCACTCTCACTCTTATCTCTCTCCCTCTCTTTCTATCTCTCTCTCTCTCTCTCTCTCTCTCTCTCTCTCTCTCTCTCTCTCTCTCTACCTCACAACTGACTACTTCTCCCCCTCTTCTCTCTCTCTCCCCCAAACTTCTCTCACTCTCACTCTTCCCTCTAAGTCTCCAGCATTAAATCCCTGTATCTCTCTCTCTCTCTCTCTCTCTCTCTCTCTCTCTCTCTACCTCATAACTGACAACTTCCGCATCCTCCACCACAACTGACTACCCCACCCCCACTCCTCTCTCTCTCTCTCTCCCTCTCAGGAGCCTGAGAAACCTACTCCCCCTCCCTACGCGCCTCCCGGGAACGACTGTACCGCTGAGGCGGCTCCCCATCCCAGTCCCCATTCCAGTACCCTTCCCAACACTACATCCCTCTACTCCCTTCCCTCTCTCTCTCTCTCTCTCTCTCTGGCGAAGGCGGAAGGAGTTTGTTTGCGGAGCGCGTAAGAGAGCGATATATTGGGCGTTTGTCCAAAGTTTCTTGATATTTTTCTAGTGAATATATGTTGGTAAAGTAGTAAGGAGAAGGTACAGTAAAAGTTTATTTGTGTTTTGCGGGGTGTTTGTAGCGGTCGGCCAGCGGCCGCTGGTCGGCGCGCCGCGAGCATGGTGGCGTTCGGCGATCTGAGCCGCAAGCACGGCGTCAAGGTCTCCCCGAGCTTCCCGTGCTCGGCGGAGGACTGCGGCTTGGCGGTGGGGGCGGTGGTCGGGTACGGCAGCGTTGTGTCTGCCGCCCGCATGAATGGCGCGGTCGTTATTTTTGTTGATAGTATCGCGAAAGCGAATAAAGTGGTGGAGAGCGGCGTGGTGGTTAATGACACGTTCGTGTCCGTAACTCCGCTCAGCACACCTGCGGTGAAGGTGACCATCTCCAACATCCCCCCGTTCATCGGGGACGAGGTGTTGGTCAGGGAGTTGTCGCGGCACGGCAAAGTAGTGTCGGCGGTAAAGAAGCTGCCGTCGGGGTTTAAATCCCCGCTGCTTAAACACGTCGTGAGCTACAGACGGCAGGTTCATATGATCCTCAACAAGAAGGACGCCAAACTTAGTTTGGTGTTCAGTATAAAGGTGGAGGATTATGATTATAACGTGTTTGTGAACTCTGGCACGCTGAAATGTTTTGCGTGCGGGGGGGAGGGGCATCTCGCGAGAGCTTGCCCGGAGAAACCCCTCGGGAGACGAGCTGAGCCTGCTGAGGCGGCAGAGGGGTCTTCCAAACAGGTTGAACCGGTGAAGCAGAGGGTGGCAAATGTGGACAGTCACAGTCAAAGTGACATTAATGTTGAGGGGGAAAAACAAAATGTTGCAAAGGCAAAGCAGTGTGGAGAAAATCCCAAAACAGCAACTCAGTGTGTTGTAGTGGTTGAAAATGAAAAGCAGGGGGGGAAAGATCCTAGGGTTTCTACTATGGGTGTTGAAAATGAAAAACAAGATGATTGTATTGTTCAGGAGGAGGGGAATGATGCGTTACATGGGCCAGCGGAGAAGGTTGAGGCTGGGCCCCTCCCTGCTGCAGCAGAGGAAGGCGGTGGCAGTGAGGAAGGGTTGATGGAGGAGGAGGATGCAGCGTGTAGGGCTCCTCTCCTTAAGAGGAAACAGGGCGGTGGATCCTGTGGCTCCAAAGCCAAGAAAGCAGTCGGTAGTGAAGGGCAGGAGGTGCGGACGGAATCAGAGTCCAGTGAGAAGGAGGAGGAGCAGGCAGAGGCAGAGTCTTGTGGGGAGAAGGAGGAGCAGGCAGAGGCAGAGTCTAGTGAGGAGGTGGAGATGGAGGAAGGTGCTGCAGACAGTCAGCCTCTCTCAGACTCACCGATGCCTTCTGCTTCTCAGGCGGATGGGCTGTACGCAGTGCAGAGCATACAAATGTTTCTCCAAAAGACAAAGAATATGAAAAATGTCCAATTGGATTAATATTTTGCAGATAAAAAAATGTTGTTGCTATCAGTTAAGTCTCAGATGAACATCAGAGGGGAAGGAGGGTTCTCTGAGCAGGAAGTATATAGATTGAAAAAAATTGCTCTGAGACTCAAACAAGAACTTAGCAATGAGGAAGACTGAGTGTTTGTAAAGCGTTTTTGCTTGTTGTCTCTTGTCATGTGGGTCTCTCCTCAAATCAAAGGTGATGGCTTCTTTTAAGGTTTCTTCACTTAATTTAAACGGAGCTAGGGATGTGAAGAAGAGGGCTTGTCTGTTTGAAACTTTTAAACTTAAAAAAATGAATATAATGATGCTCCAGGAGACTCACAGTGATGGTTTTAATGAAACAGACTGGAGGAGGGAGTTTGAGGGTCAAGTAATTTTAAGCCATTTTACCAACATGAGTGCAGGAGTGGCTCTCCTTTTCTCAAGAGATGTTGTGCCCTTATCTCATGTGGTGGAGGAGCGGGTGAAGGGGCGACTGCTGGTGGTCAAGGCAAAATATGAGCGTTTTACTATTGTATTTATTAATGTGTATGCCCCGACTTCTGGCCCAGAAGAGATGAGCTCAGTTTGGTTTTAAGTCAGTGTGTACCAGAAGATTACTTGTTTTTAGGAGGGGATTTTAACTGCACGGCTGATGATAAATACGATAGGAATCACACAGAGCCTCATGCACCTTCTCGGAAGGCGATGCTAGCACTCATGGAGACCCACAGTCTGAGTGATGTTTGGAGGACATTTCACCACAACACAAGGCAATACACTTGGGCCCACAGCAGGGGACTTGGCGCTAGTCCGCTCGCGGTTCCAGAGCGCCTCTTTAATGGATTCCCCATCCAAGTTCTTCTTTAGTCTGGAGAAGAAGAACAGCCAAAGTAGACAGATGCATGCGCTGCGGTCAGAGGATGGACGGCAGTTTACAGATATAGGTGACATTAGGGGCAGAGCGGTGGCTTTCTATGCAAAGTTGTATAGCAGTGAGTACCAGGAGTTTGATGCAGGGTTCGACGCGTTCTGTGAGAACCTGCCCACAGTGTCAGAGGAAACCAACAAGGAGCTGGAGGGGCCCCTGACTGAGGAGGAGGTGTTTGCTGCCTTGCAGGGTGTACAGGGGGGCAAGGCCCCCGGCATCGATGGGCTGCCCGCTGAATTTTATAAAGTTTTCTGGGCGGAACTCAAAGAGGACTTGCTTGGGGTTTTCTCAGAGAGTTTGGAGGACTCCTATCTCCCCCAGAGCTGCAGGAGGGCTGTGCTTACTCTGTTGCCCAAGAAAGGAGACCTGCATGAGATCCGGAATTGGAGGCCCGTCTCACTGCTGTGTGTAGATTATAAGCTGCTGTCAAAAGTCCTGTCCAACCGGCTAAAGAAGGTGATGGACCAGCTCATTCACCGGTCTCAAACATACTGTGTGCCCGGTAGGACCATTGTTGACAATGTGTCACTCATTAGAGATATTTTGGGAGTCTCCGATTCTTTGGGTTTGGATACTGGTCTGGTCTCTTTAGACCAAGAGAAAGCTTTCGATCGGGTTGAGCACCGTTACCTTTGGAAGGTTTTGCAAAGGTACGGCCTCAGCCCGGGGCTGATTGCTAAGATAAAGGTCATGTATGAGGACATAGAGAGTGTGCTTAAAATAAACGGTGGTCTATGTAAACCTTTTAAGACGGAAAGAGGTATTAGACAAGGCTGCTCCATGTCCGGTATGTTGTATTCACTGTCCATAGAACCCTTGTTGCACAACGTCCGTGGTTTTATTGATGGCTTGTTTTTACCAGATATTAGCACTAATTTTATTTCATCAGCCTACGCGGATGACATCATGGTTTTTATAAAAAATCAAGAGGATGTCGACAGGCTCGGTGAGATTGTTAGTACTTTTGGAAAGATCTCAGCTGCCAAAGTGAACTGGGCCAAGAGTGAGGCTCTGGCAGTTGGGAGGTGGTCTGCGGGTCTGCCCCAGCTGCCGGGGGGGCTGAGCTGGAAGAGGGGGGGTCTGAAATACCTGGGGGTTCATCTGGGGGATGAACAGACCGAAAGGAAGAACTGGGAGGGAGTGCTAGAGCAGGTTGAGGGGAAGCTGGCCAAGTGGAGGTGGCTGCTTCCCCACATGTCGTACAGGGGGAGGGTCTTAATCATCAACAATGTAGTGGCATCCACCCTGTGGCACGGGCTAAAGTGCCTTGAACCCCCTGCTGGGCTCCTGCAAGAAATTCAAACCGTACTTTTAAATTTTTTCTGGGATAGCTTGCATTGGGTTCCCCAGAGTGTACTGTATCTGCCAAAAGAAGAGGGGGGGCAGGGCTTAGTACACCTGGGGAGCAGGGTAGCAGCTTTTAGAATACAGTTTGCACAAAGGTATCTCTCATCCCATGATGGTGTCGTCTGGAGGCAGGTAGCGGGCATCATTTTAAGAAGGATAGCGGGCCTCGTTTTAGATAAGTCCTTGTTTTTATTGAATGGTGATTTTTATCGTGTATGTAACTTGCCTCCTTTTTATCATGCTGTTTTTAAAACATGGAGTCTTTTTAAATGGGACAGACTGGGGCCCACAGCATCTCTTTTCTGGCTCCTGGAGGAGCCCCTGGTGTGCGGGGCCCGGCTGGAGATACAAGACACCAGTAGCCCAGGCCTCAGCCAGCGCCTGCGCTCCAGGGGGGTTGTAAGGCTGAGGCAGCTGGTGGACGTGGCAGGGCCGGGGCTACACAACACACAGGCAGTGGCCTCTCTCCTGGGCCTGAGGTCCAGCCGGCACACCAGACACTTACTGAACCTGTGGAACGACAGACTGAGCAGGGAGGAGAAAGAGATGCTGCGGGACTACATCAGCGGGGCGGAGATGCCAGATCAAAGTGATCCGTTCCCGGAACTCAGCTTGTCCGTGGACCAGACCGGGCTGACCAACACAATGGGCATTTCCAAGTCCATGCTGGATGTACAGCTGCTTTCAGGGAAAACTCTCTACAAATACTGTGTGGTGGCAGCACACAAAGTGAAACTGAGCACAAGGAGGGACTCCGTATGGAAGGAGAGGCTGCAGGGCCGGGCGCCAGTGTGGAGGCTACTCTACAAGCCTCCACTGAACAAAAGAACAGGCGACCTTCAGTGGAGGATCCTACAGGGGGCGCTGGCCGTAAATGTTTTTATTTCAAAAGTTAACCCTACAGTGTCAGAGTCCTGCCCTTTCTGTGACAAACCAGAAACACTGGTACACTGCTACCTGGACTGTTACAGATTGAGGTTTTTATTCCATGTTTTAAAAACTGTGTTTTTAATGTGTGGAGAAGTTTGGACGGAGGCTGGTTTTATTGGTGGCGCTGGCTACAACAAGCATAACTCCAAAAAATCGTGTCTTTTAAATTTTGTTGTTGGCCAAGCAAAAATGGCGATATACAAAAGCCGAAAAAACATGGTGGAGGGGAAGGCAGGCCTTGATGTGAGGGAGATGTTCAGGATGATGGTGAAGGTGAGGATAAGGGTGGACTTCAATTACCACAAGTTGATGGGAACTTTAGAGGAGTTCACACAGGTGTGGTGCTGCAACACAGCTGTGTGCTCCACTCAGGGGGGAAAGCTCTCGTTTTAACTCTGTGTTCTAATGTGTGTATTTTTTTTTCAATTATTTATTTTTTTTATTTCTTTAATGTTTTTTTTTTTTGCGGTGATCTTAACAAAGGATTGGCTGTATAAATTGTTATAGTATTATTGTTGAAAGAAACTGAAAATAAAAGTTTTTTTCAAAATCCAAAAAAAAAAAAAAAATCTCTCTCTCTCTCTCTCTTCCCCAAACTTCTCTCACTCTTCCCTCTAGGTCTCCAACACTAAATCCCTGTACCTCTCTCTCTCTCTCTCTTTCTCTCTCTCTTTCTCCGTCTCCCTCTGTCTCTCTCTATCCACCTATCTCTCTCTCTCCGTCTCCCTCTGTCTCTCTCTCTATCCACCGATCTCTCTCTCTCTCTCTCCTTTTATCTCTCTCTGTCACTCTCTCTGTCCCCTACCCTCCCTGCCTTGCTGTAATAATAGCTGCGGTGTGTGTGTGTCGCCGCGGGGAAGGCAAGTCTATTTCAGCTACGGTGGGTGTTGTATGGGAATTACAGAGTAGCTGGGCACTTAATAGTTGCATGTGTAACGCCCCGAAGAGGGCGGGTAGATGGTAGAAGGAAAGAACGAGCAAGTAGTATAAGATTTTCTGGGGTTTTTTGGGAAAGTAGAGTAGGAAACCACCCAGAGAAGCTAGAGGGGTAAGGAGACAGGATGAAGGTCACTCTAACTGCCGCAGAGCAATCTAGACTGGTTGAGGACCACCTCCGGCGTCGGCAGGTCCGACTCGGAGAGCCGATAGGAAAGAAGGAAGCAGATAAGTGGGTTAGCAGAAGGGATAAGTATGTGAAAGAGTGGGTAGGAGAGGGATGGGTATCCCGTGACGGCCCATATGGCCGAGGACAGCTAAAAGGGCTGATGCACCAGCTACAGGCGGGGACGGCCCAGTGTCGAGCGGCCATAGATAAGGCCGGGCCACTCCGTCCTGTGAGGGGATTGGAGAAGCGAATTAGACAGTTAGGAAAGTGGAAGGTTGTAGCTGAGTCATATCTCTCAACTCTACCCGACAGTACTAATCCAACCTGCTCTTACCCCCCTCCCAGTCCCGAAACCCCAAAACCCAGAGGGCCGATGTTTCCCGATACAGGAACCCCACCCCTCTCTGTCTCTTCTGATCTAGGTCGCCCGGAGTCTGGGGAACCTACTCCCCCTCCCTACTCATCATCCCCCGGAGACATCAGTGTCCCCGAGGCGCCCCCCACAACCCAGCGCCCCTCCCCTTCCAACCCCACGCACCCCTCCCCTTCCAACCCCACGTACCCCTCTCCTTCCAACCCCATGTACCCCTCTCCTTCCAACCCCATGTACCCCTCCCTTTCCAACCCCATATCTCCGTTCCTGTACCCCTCCCCTCCCAATCCTACGTTCCCGTCCCTGTGCCATTTCCCTTCCAAACCTGAATCCCTGAACCCCTTCCGTACTAACCCTGCACCCCCATACCCTTCCCGACCCCGTTCCAGACCCCTTCCCCCGGCTCCTACCCCCCACACCCCTGAAAGCTCCCCAGCCCGCCCCTAGACGGGGCCCTGTCGGGGGGCCCATGATTGACTACTGCGATGTTTACGACTGCGGACCAAGACCCGCGGTCCAGATGACGCCACCAGGACCCTGTGCTGTGCAAGCCCCGGCCATCGTGGTGGGGGATCCCAGAGCATTCGCCCCAGTCGCCGTGACCTGGGGTACCTCGGGAGGACCCACCCGGGTGGTGATAGAGGGACCCAGCCCCAGACCCCAACCGGTCCCCAGGAAGAAGGCCCCCAGGGATCCAGAAGAAGAAGCCGAATTCCTCCGTTTCGTGGGAAACGAGAAGTCCGAGGAAGAGGAAGAAGAGGGGCTCTCCCTGCCACTACGAGAAGACAAACGGCGGAAATGGAGAAGAGGAGGGGGGAGCCACCAGAGCAGCAGAGACCGACCCTACGACAGAGACGTCGGCCGCCGTGAGATGCCCCCCCGACCTAAGACGCTACCCAGAACCTCCCCTGAGGGTTCATCCTGACTCCTGGGGCCAGGCCCACGCCAGAGACACTTTCTCTTTAGAAGCCCAAGCTATTGAGAGGGGGATGAAGACATGGTCCTTCGACTGGCCGCAAGTATCCAGAACCCAAGAGAAGTGGCGGTCATGAAGTGTCGAAGAGATGAGAAGGGAATCTACCGACACCCCGATGGCCGGCCGGCCATCACCACCAGAGCGCTAACTCTGATGATCCACTCTGAACATTCCCGGGGACACCAAAGCCCCCGAGTGACCATCGACCCCATAGAGAGCCACTACTACCACCCCCACATCTTGGAAATGGCTAAGGAACTAATCCAGAACTGTGTTCCCTGTCAGCTCCATAACCCCCAGAGAGGGATACCTCGTCCCCCAGGGAAATTCCCAGTCCCCCAGCTACCCTTTCAGGAGATATGCATTGACTACGCAGATATGGGGCGGGACTTGAGGGTGGGCGGGTATAGGTACCTCTTAGTGATAGTGTGCCGATTCTCAGGATGGGTAGAGGCTTATCCTACTAAGAAAGAAGCCGAGTCTGTAGTTAGGATTCTGATAACCGAGATTGTGCCCCGGTGGGGGTACCCAAAAGTAATAGCCTCAGACAATGGTACTCACTTCGCGAATGCCCTGGTAGCCAAAGTAGAGGAAGGGTTAGGAATAGCCCACCGATACGGGTCAGTATACCACCCCCAGAGCCAGGGATTAGTAGAACGAGCGAACCTGTCACTCAAACTAACTATGGGTAAACTCTTAGAAGCAGACTCGCGACGAACCGCATCGACTATGGCCAAAGATGGTGCAGTAACAGCCATAGCTCAATACAAACAGATGTCGTGGTTGTCAGCACTTCCACTTGCGCTAATGGCTGTAAGAGCGGCCCCTCAGGCCCGAACGGGGTTATCTCCGTTTGAAATCATTACAGGGAGACCTATGCCAGGGCCATACACTCCAGTAGAACCTCTGTCAGACCAGTTAGACGATCAACTGTTTAGGTATTGTATTGCCCTAACCCAAGCAACCCGAGATCTACACTTCCAGGTGACGACCACTCCCGAGAGGAAGGAGGTGAGCCCAGCGGTCCAACCAGGAGAGTGG
Organism: Merluccius polli; assembly: GCA_030340625.1. Lineage (NCBI taxonomy): Eukaryota > Metazoa > Chordata > Actinopteri > Gadiformes > Merlucciidae > Merluccius > Merluccius polli. The sequence continues at coordinate 29,914 of JAOPHQ010004355.1, forward strand.
GTGTGGGTCAAGGCTGCCAAACGGTCCTTCCCGGAACCCAAGTGGAAAGGTCCCTACCAGATCCGCCTGGCCACCCCCTACTCAGCCGCACTCGACACCCCTCACGGCCGGAGGTGGCACCACCTGACCCGACTCCGGAAGGCCAACACCCCTGGTACCAACAGCCTCCAAGCCACCAGCCAGCGTCTCCAAGAAACCACTGGGGAGGGACCCGGAGTTCCAGAGCAGAGGCGCCATGATTCCCGCGGCTCCCCATCGTTCCCCCATCTGCCGAGATAAGTGTGAAATGCTGGTAGATGTGGTGTTAGTGGTTGCCCTCATTACGTTCTGGACCCTAATCCTGGTGGCGCTCCTCCCAGGGGCTCCGAAGGTACACAGCCCTGAACCCTCCAACACTGACACCCCCGGACTGTTCCAGCCCCTGACAACGACTCCCCCTTCTCCAGCAGAGGCCCTGGCCCCCCTGAGACAACGACGACACGTAGCTGTCACAAAGGACACTGGCCAAGACCACTGCGTATGAGGGGGTTACCCTGAACTATGTCATGGGCTCCAACACGATGTTCAGATTCAACCTGTGTTATGTCATAAACTGTGGGGGAAAACCGGCGGCATGGACAGCATATGATGTATATATGTGTGATAAGTATCCCAGTTTTATAGGAAACCCCACCCTATACAACGACTGTGTTGGGTGCAGTTCCTGGGAGACGGTGCTGTGGGGAACGGGAGGGTTGTATGCAGGGGGTATGTATATTAAAGAACGACCTCGATATGCGAAGACCTACCAATTACAACAATCAGGGTCAATAGCAAAAGCCGTTACCGGAAATGAAGTTGAGATATTTTTCACACTAAAAAATGTCACCTCAAATCCCTATGCCAAAGAAACAGCGGAATGCGGAAAAGAGAACAATACGATGTACTTTGCGTTCGGGGTAAATCAGGCCGGACGCGACAAGACCAACCTAATCAAGATAGTATTGTTAAACCCTCGCACTCCTAAAGTGAAAGGCAGTTGGTTGCCAACTCGCGGCCCCAAGAAAATAGGTCCCAATTTCGCCCCCCCAATCGAAGATGAACACCCCCGCCACGGGGTGTCCACCTTTAATCTCGATACTCTAGGAACCGCGGATTCGATTCTAATGTTAACCCATGGCCCCTCCGATAATCAATGTTTAAGATGGATAATAGCATCGGCCCGAGGAGTGGGAATGGAAGATTGCTTGGCTTGCGCAGCAGCCAGACCCCTCCTAGTCAGTACCCCCATTAGCATGGATCCCGCAACCGACGCTGTAGGAAGCCGATGTGCTATAGCCCTCTTTATGAAAAAAGACCCAGCAAACTGCGCCACCCTGAGTAGTGTGTTCCCTCCCGGACTGAACAACTCCGCCGCCCCCGCGTTTAAAATAGGAGGTAGCAACTATACTTGCCTGCAACGCGATAGAGATGTAAACGGGAATTCTAAGTCTGTGGGGACATTGGCACGGTCTCTTTGTAACACGATCATTAACGTGACTGAGTGGAAAAATGTCACCCGAATTAATATAGGATGGAAGGACCTTTATTGGCTGTGTGGTCCCAATACCCTGTTACTAACCTTACCCCCAACCTGGAGCGGTAGATGTACTCTAGCCCGATTAGTTGTTCCCATAACCATGGTAGGGCCAAAAGAGATCGCCGCTATAGCCGCTAAGGAGGGTAGACAGAAGCGGAGTGCCGGTAGCGAATGGGACGCCCCCGACCGAGACACATGGATTGATAGCATAGGGGTCCCTCGCGGAGTCCCCAACGAGTTCAAATTAGTAGATCAAATTGCGGCCGGATTCGAAAACCTCCCCATAATATCTGCCTTGTTCCCTGTCACCCCCAACAAAAACATTGACCGAATTAATTACATACATTACAATGTGCAGAAGTTGTCAAACCGGACCAGAGACTAGTGTTAATTTTATCAGCCATTTTTAAATTTAGTCTCAGTTTTAGTCCAGTTTCAATCGCCCTTGTTAGTTTTTATCACATTTAGTCAACCTCATCCTGTTTTTATTTATTCAAGTTTTAGTCGACTATAAGTCGAGCATTTTAGTCTTTATCTTAGTCCAAGAAAACATAATTTTATTCGTCTAGTTTTAGTCAACAAAAACTGTCAACATTTTAGTCTAGTTTTAGTCAGGACAATTATTTTACCCTTTTACTTTTTTGTCAGCAGATAATATAGAACATTTCCATCTAGTCAAAAATTATTTACTAAAAGTAAGTCTCAGGCATGCAAACTGGCTCGGGGTGAAAAAGGTGAGAATGATGCGTTCGTGAGGGGGGGGGGGGGGGTGTTCGTGATTGTTGACGGTGGGGGTGTTCGCGATTGTTGACGGGGGGCACGCGCATTAACACACCGCGGACCTACAGCCGACGGGGGGGGGGGGGGGGGGCGCGCGATTGTAACACTCCGGCCGAAGGGTATGGCAAGCCGAGTGTGCCACAATTCGACTTCAATGAAACGCGCGCTGAAACGCCAGCACGCGTGCCAGAACGCGTTCCGGCATTTCAGCACGCGTGCCCAGAACGCGTTCCGGTTTTCCAGAACGCGTTCCGGCGTTTCAGCACGTGTGCCAGAACGCGTTCCGGCGTTTCAGCACGCGCGCCCAGAACGCGTTCCGGCGTTTCAGCACGCGCGCCCAGAACGCGTTCCGGCGTTTCAGAACGCGGGCCCAGAACGCGTGCTGTTAATATGTTAATGAGCTCCTCCCCTCAATTTTCTCATCCAATAGATTTGAGCCGTTTTCACCCAATCATATGCTAGGGCAAACACACAGACAACATCAGTCGAGACCAGAGCTCTTCTTTCGCGAATCTTTTCTGTTGTATCGTTCTTAAAGTCGAAAGATGTTAAGATGTTTTAAATTAGGTGGTTAATGTGGAGGTGGTGAACACTACAAGTACATACACTTTGACTATACACTACTTGACCGAACATTGTGTATGGTAATAGAAAAATAAAATAGGAGAGTACAATGACAGACTGGCTGAACATCCTGAGGAGCTTGCAGACTTTGAAGGACCACAGCGTCCTTAGCAAGTACAGCCGGCTCTGCTCTTTCTAGAGCGCATCTGTGTTGGCATTTGTACGTGGTGACCCCCTCCACATTCTCCCCTCTCAATGGAGACTGGTAGCATATGTCGTTTAGTCCTCCTGTAATCCACCACAATTTCTCTTGGAAGTGTTCAGTTGCAGGTGTGATGACCCAGGCGGGTCTTTGACCCTGCCCCTGCTGTGTGTATGCCTGTGTTTCTCTCACTCCTATTCAGGAGATTGTCGGCAGGTGCTGGTTGGACCGGGACCGCAGTGTATAGAGCCTGCCCAGACAGGCTTCCGCTGTTTGTTTGTAACACATGGACAGATGTTCAGATGACCTTTTTGGTTACTTAATAATAATATAGTAATAACATACTAACCAATAATATATATATATATATATATATATATATATATATATATATATATATATATATATATATATTATATATATATTATACCCATATATCCCATCTTAAAACACTGCTTTCAGAAACTTATTCAAAAACATATGTGCATTGTGAGAATGCTGTTTTAGAACGTCGCAGTGGAAAAGTTGCAGCATTGTGAACTGGTCGTCGCAAGGCGGCTGATGCCGTTGCAAGGAGTCGCCGAAGATTGAACATGTCAAATCGCCAGGTCGTTTTAGAACGCAACGATGTGGCTATTTCTCTTCAGTCTATGGGGTCAGAACAGTCTCATTAATAATGAATGCACAGAGAAGGATTCACAAATGTATTTTGTGATTTATATATAAATTACTCTCTTCTCACAAATAATTTCAATGCACACACAAATGGATTTCGGCATGTATAAATGTAAAATAAATCCATAAACAAAAATAAGTTTCACAAACACATATCTGATCCACACACAAATGTATCTTGTTTTAAATAAATGTAATAGAAATCCATAAATATACACTTATATTAATTACATATTTTCTTCAAAAATGTATTTGAATGTTGTTTCATTTATATACAAACCGTTAAACTTGAATTTACAAGACGTTTTTCATTTGTGAACTTGTTTGCATTTGTGTGTGAACTGGTCTGTATTTATTTGTGGATTTTTGAGACTACCCTGATACGGCTGGATTCAAAAATGCATTTTTTTCACCAATGAAATCTCTGTAGCCAATCAGATGCCTCCTTAGTTTTCAGCCAATCACATGACTACAATCCCACGAGGGGTACCACAGCATTTTCTCTGCGCATTTTGTGTTACTTTTCGGTAAAAAAAAGAAAAAAAGAGTTATCGGACTTCACTGGTAACTGTGCGTTCACATCAGAAGCGAATTGCGCTGCAAATACGCTTTGGTCGCTCATAAAGATTCGCTGCGAATATTTCTGTTCGCTTTTGTCGCTCATAACGTACAATTCAATTTTACAGACGCATTTAAAGGAGCCGTATGCTTTTAGTACAGGCAGCCATATCAAAGAGTGAACTCCATACACTTTGGCCATATTGCAGAGACGGTTTTGCTTGTTGGATAAACGATAGTCGCACATCCCATCGTAACTACGCCGTGGAGGTGAACCCTCCCGGACTCCGCTATTAACATGAACCGCTCCGCCGGAGGAGCCGCACATCCACGCGCACCGGACACCAGAATACAAACAAACATGTTTTCCATTTGCTTACTTTTAAATAATGTTGTGTGCAGGTATACAACAAGTTCACAAATGAAAAACGTCTTGTAAATTCAAGTTTAACAGTTTGTATATAAATGTAACAACATTCAAATACATTTTTGAAGAAAATATGTAATTAATATATATTTATGGATTTCTATTACATCTATTTAAAACAAGATACATTTGTGTGTGGATCAGAAATGTGTTTGTGAAACTGATTTTTGTTTATGGATTTATTTTACATTTATACATAACGAACTCCATTTGTGTGTGCATTGAAATGTATTTGTGAGAAGAGAGTAATTTACTATATATAAATAACAAAATACATTATTTTGGGAATCCTTCTCTGTGCATTCATTATTAATGACACTGTTCTGACCCCATATCAGTCCATCAGGACACAGCACAGAGCAATTTAGGCTTGTTAAATAGGCCTACGGTATTATCTTTGGTTCCAGAACAACGATTGTAGATAATGTTAGGCTTGAGCTGATTCATTGACATTATTTTAACGGGACCACCGTTACCGTTACACGTTAGCCGTTGTTATGGTTACATGCTGCCAGTCCGACATGTTCCCATTCCTACAGTCCTGTGCACGTATGCAAATTAGCCATGTGCGCCAAACAGAAGAAGGGCTCTATCTTGCGCCCAGCGCAATTTACTTTCTACACCGACGCATGTGTCGTTGCTAGTTTGCACTGATACAGCGGTAAGTTGTACTTTTAAATCAATGCATCTGCAAACACCGTACAGCAAACACATATGTTCTTGACCCAGACATCGTGTACAAGCCCATTACTTTTAGGATTGATGAGCATTTGATCGTGAGAAAACATAGTTTTACCGCGAGTGAGTGTTTAAAAGAATGAATGAATGCCGGTGATGCTTGGTGCTTGTGTGTGTGCGCGCCCATCTGTCTAAACACACGCAAATTAAACACGTAAGTGTATGAGAAGGAAATCGAGTCAGTCGACCTGCGATAAGCAGATGATTCTGAACGGACTCGTCTTCGAGATGGACGTGTTATAACGCATTTTTAATCAATGAAATGTTAACACATTTTTATAACATAACATCACTTCTTAGTGGGCTGCTGCCATACCTTGCACAACACATAGACATGTGTTAATCATATCATGTTCAGTGTGGTTAGACCTTTAATTAAAAAAATATCATTTATGTAACCAGGTTCAACTACACTTTGCTGTAGCTGGCTGGCTCAACCCCTCGACTCTGCGTTGTGTTTAATGATGTCCAGGAGGCTTGCGTTGCAGTTCGTGACACCATTTATTCTGGACAAACTGGACAGGAACAGAATATGCACTGGTCACATACAGGCTCGACAGGCAGCTCACGTGCAGCACACTACAACAAGAACCTCAAGTTAACGTTAGCACAGAGGCTAACAAGCTAGCTGAAAAAATGCGTTTACACCATTAAATGCACATTTGTGCACCTACAAGTGCCGCGACTCACTCATAGCTTGCACATTAACATCTTCAATAACCACAGTACGTCGATATTCATAAAAGAGAGAATATTGACATAAATACACAATAATTGTATACAGCGCTGCACTTTGCAACTCACCTCAATCGCACCTCTCATTAACTGGCAGCGTTTCTAACATGCACTTGGCATTGATAAACTGCCACTGAAAGAGGCGCTGTTGAGCCACTAACTCCATTTCCAATACAAAGCAAGTGGAATCCCATACATACTGTGTTACATTTATACCCTGTGTCTATTCCTTTTGCAATTTATGTCAATTTAATACACTGTGTTACTGCCTTTTTGAAGAAAGTTTGCGAGAAATCTTTCCATTTTCTCATGTAATGTTTTATGAATATAGACGTACTGTGGTTATTGAAGATGTTAATGTGCAAGCTATGAGTGAGTCGCGGCACTTGTAGGTGCACAAATGTGCATTTAATGGTGTAAACGCATTTTTTCAGCTAGCTTGTTAGCCTCGGTGCTAACGTTAACTTGCGGTTCTTGTTGTAGTGTGCTGCACGTGAGCTGCCTGTCGAGCCTGTATGTAATAATGTTTATGTATAATAATTAATATGTAATGTAATGTATCAAGATTACAGGACTTCAACCGGGAGGGTGCCAGGCCGCAACGGCGGGAGCCTCGTGGTCGAGGCCAAAGGCCAATTACTTTTAAAGTTGTGGTGCTGCATAGCAGCACCATAACTAGGTATAGGTCCCGGAACGGTAATTCTTTTTTTTATTTGAATGAACAGAGATAGATGATTATGTGCTATATCAAATAACTCATTTACATGCATTTTTCATAATGCTGGTCTGATTCTCAAAATTTAAGAACCGCCATCAGTAAATGAATGTTGTTTTGTCTATTACAAATATTATTGGCTTATTAAAATCGAAATACCTTTGTTTGCATCTGTTCACAGATCTTAACACATCTTTATGTGCTCTATGCAATTGATGTTATTAGTGGGCTAGCTTTATAGATAGCACACTATTGTTATTCCCACTATTTCTTTCTTTATTAGTGGGCTAGCTTTATAGCTAGCACACTATTGTTATTCCCACGATTTCTTTCTATATTATTATTGAGTGTGCCTGAAAGAGCACACTATATACTATCCACCGGGCTTATTATTAGTGCCACGGGGCAATCGCACCGTGCACTATTGTTATACTGTGGATTTTTTCTTATCTTTATTATTCCTCTTCTGGACTAATTTCGATTCGCGACTAGTCCTACAACTCTTCGAGTTGTAGGACAAATGATATATCAAAATGTGCATCTTCATCGGGATCGGTGTGCTATTACTTTTCTTAAAATAATATGAATTTTCGCGACGTAAGTCGCGAAAAACAGCTAAATATTTCCCATGGAGAATGAATGGGAGGAGGTAAAAAAACTAAGACTTTTCGTACTGCCTACTGCTGTCTGCTGCTCCGGCATACTTTCACCTAGAAACTCAATTTAAACAGTAGACACAAGTCTTGTGTATTATTCCACGTTTTGATAGGTCATATAGTTTTTAATCAATCACTGATCAATGACCATGATCATTTTGGGAGAAATTATGAGATTATAATGGGTGTGTATTGCGAGGAATGTTCGTGTCAGAGTGCATGAAATCATCGGTTAGAGTGGGAGAGAGCTCAAAATAAATCCAGATATTTTCTCTTTCCACGCTGCTCCTGGCCACAATTTACACTCTACACACATGATTTTTTTCCAAATTTGTAGACAAACCTGTTCTGTGCTCAACAAATCAGAGAGACTTACAGAATTTGAATTAGCAGCCTCTAAATGCGGCCAGTCTGTCTCTTCTCCTCATTAACTCCAATACAAATATTTTCTGAGAGAAGCAGAACGGACCCCTGTTTTAAACTTGCAAGTGTGTCCACAATATTTACTGTAGAAACACTGTAGAAACACCAAATCGTTCAGGAAGTCCTTACAGTGATGATGGTCTCGTTTTTTTCTGATAGGTGCTTCCGTTTTGTCAGAATAAGCCCAAATGTGAGACCAGCGCAGAGGCAGAAAAGCGCTATTTTTCTCAACGTTTCTTTCTGCCTCAGCCTGGGGGGGCTATCTCGCGCACGTGTGCGCGTGATCTAATGACGGTTGATGACGTCGTCTATTGACAGTTGATACAAGAGGACTCCTATTCGCCTTATTCACCTCGAACGTTCCACGGAGCCTGAGGGGTACACTAACCACTTCCGGGAGTTCTCACAACGTGATTTCTCTCAGTGCAATGGCGCCTCACTGCTGTGTTCCCCAATGCACTTCATCGCACAGGAAAAAATCAAACAGGACAAACGTTTCACCGTTTCCCCAAAGATCAGGGACTACGTTGAAAATGGATAATAAACATCAGAAGGGATTCTGGTCGTAATTTTAAGGTACGTTTTATTATATGTCTGGTGCTGTGAGGCTGAGCCGTCTCCATGACTACCTTGTATCGCTAGCAGCTAGCCAGGCTAGCGAGAACTAGCGGTAACACTTTACTTGAATGGGTGTGCATAAGACTGGCATGATGCTGTCATAATCATAATCATAATCATGACACTTTATGAATGCTTATGACAGTCGTCATTAAGTGTCATTCGGTAATTCGGGAGCCGGGTGGAGCGCAGGTAACGTACCAGCACTGTCCATGGTGCTGAATCCTCGAATGACACTTAATGACGACTGTCATAATTCAATTCAATTCATAAGCATTCATAAAGTGTCATGACAGGTGTCATGTCATGATTATGACAGCATCACGTCAATCTTATGCACACCCATTCAAGTAAAGTGTTACCGAACTAGCAAGTTTTAGTAGATAGATTAAGGCAGAGAGCCAGGTTGTTGAAATATACAGCCTAGTCCAAAATTAGTAGTATGTTATTAAAATCTACCACCAACAGATTCACTAGTATAAGCATATTCTGAGTGACCTTGTTTGTATTAGCCTCTAGTCACAAGCTAACCCAGGGAACACATCACATCAGTTTTCCTAGTAAAGGTATGGTTATATTTTATATCTACCATATGACCAATAACTAGGGTTACACTAACCTCGGTGCCTGTCTGCAGACGAAGGACAGAGTCATGAGCTATGAGCAGAGGCATGTAAGCATGGGGGCAGCTCCTCAGGATCGGAATGAGTGTGTTGTTTGTTACATGTGTGGAGTAGATAGTGAGGTCAGATGATGGCGAAAAACAGGCAGGATCGTTGCTGCACATGTAAAGAATCTTTTAGAGAAATACCTGGAGGCGACAATCTGGCGCTGGAGCCAGACACCACAAGGACGAGGGGGGAAGACGTCAACAGCCAGCCCTTTATGACGTTTTCCCTGTTTGTGTATATAACTTCCTGGGCTAGAGATAGCTGGGCTCAGACTTCGTGAACTGACACACACACACTTTGTTGTTCGGTCAGGGAAACGTAGTCGGACCCAGATATATCTGTAAAACTCTGCACATTATACTGGTGTTAACAATAAAACTGATTATTTCTTAAAGCTAAACAACTTATTCTATCGCTTCATTAACGAACACGCGTGAGTGACAGTTTCAAGAGAAACTGCTTCTCACTTCAATTGGTGACCCCGACGTGATGAAGACGAAGAAGTGACACAACGGACGAGAGGACTGAGTGACAGCAAAACGTGGCCACATAAAAAAGGTAAGCAGAAGCCTGTTATAACAAAATTCTGCAATTGGGCATTGTCAAAACTGTTTTGAAGTCACTTGGGATACTCGTCCTAGACATAGTTTAAACCAGTATAGTGTGCAATTAGGGGACCTGCCGTGTAAGCGCACGAGCAAGAGACCGCCCGAGGGTTGGAATCCTGTTGGGGAGGAAGAGCCCCACAAAGAGCCAGGGACGCTCCTTTTAGGACGTTGCCAATTAGGGGACCTGCCGTGTAAGCGCACGAGCCAGAGACCGCCCGAGGGTTGGAATCCTGTTGGGGAGGAAGAGCCCCACAAAGAGCCAGGGACGCTCCTTTTTTAGGACGTTGCCAATTAGGGGACCTGCCCGTGAAAACGTACGAGCAAGAGACCGCCCGAGGGTTGGAATCCTTATTGGTGAGGAAGAGCCCCACAAAGCGCCAGCGGTTTAAATTCCGCCCCGTCCTCGCCATAAGTACATCAATCGGCGGAGGAGAAAAGAGGGTCCATACGACCCCAAGGTAGCTGGTTCCTTTCAAGACCAGAAGAGGGAACTCTGAGAGGGTAGCCAGAGTAGCCCAAGGGTATCATTTCCCGTTGACCGTTAGAGTCGGTGCGAAACTCATGATTATGTAAATATTGTATATTGTGTGGGTGGTTCCAGGGGTTAGACTTTTCGTGAGATTCTCATAAGTCTCGTCTAATGCCTGTTCTGTGGGGTAAAAAAAAACACAAAAAAATACAATTTGAAAATATTTTCTGTGGGGAAAACGGGTGGTTGGATACGGGGAAAGTGTGTCTAAAAGTTTCTGCATGAAGCTCGGGTGAGACCGGACTGATGTTATCAGCCTAGAAGCTTGTCTCACTGGGCAATATTTCGTGCAGAGAGCAGACCGTGAGTCATTCACACCGACCCTGTATGTGTATCAAGACTTTTTGTTGATTGTGTACTGGTTAAAGATAGTGGGTAAAACATGGACGGGGAACCTATCAGAGAGTTCAAGGAATGTGGGGGGTGTACTGGGGACACCATAGGAGAGCAATTGAAACAAATCAGGCTCCAATTGATTAGTGGATGTACACCGAATACACAGGAAAAGATAATGGAGGGTTACGAGGTAACCTGGATGTGGCTCCAGGAGAAGGGACAGATACCTGGAGATGAGGAGCAGGACAGATTGTTACCCTATCTGGCGGAGGCCGAGAGGGCTGTGTTAAGCAAAGTTGGGGAACAAATAAGAAGTGGAGAGCAGCACTAGAAGAGAAAGAGGAGAGGAGAGCGTCAGTGCGTACAGTAGCATTAGCATGTGTAGCATTAGAAGCTAAAAAAGACAAAAACAACAACGCAGGCGCCGGCGCTCCCGTAGCCATAACAACCCGCGAGAGCGACGGTAAGAGCCAGCTGTCTGACCCTGACCGAGCAGGGAGCAGGGAGAGGGCTGATATGTCACCATTTAAAGTAAAGAATAAAGTTAATAAAAAATAATAAACATCGTTTAATAAAGTAAGAGTAAAAGTAATCAGAAATACATATTGCTTAAAAATAGAGTGTTAGTACACTTATAAATATGTCGTTAACAGCAGCGGACATTTTGGGTAGGGTTTATCTACGTAAAAATGAGATCAATAAGATCTCTGAAAAATGTAAGAAAAGAATATCTAAAACAGGCATTAAAATTAGTATTAGTCATGTATCAAAGAGAGAGAGGGACAGAGAGCAGAGAGAAAAGGAGGGGGCCTGGCCCTGAGAAGAGGACAGCACTAGAGAAGTACTTAGATAAGGAGATCTAAAAAAAAAAGAGAGAGAGGAGCAATAAAGAGTTATGCACTTTCCAAAACACAAGGTTGCCTTACAAAACAAAGTGGTAAAGGGTCAACCAGATCAGTATGTCCAGGGGGATAACAGACACAGAGGGGTTAGAATAAAAGCGTAATAAAGAAAGCGCTGTGATCATTAAAACATTTAAGGATATGTTGGGACATAGAAAGTGCACATGTAGAGATTAATTATGTATTAGTGTCTGTGATTTGTTTCTGTGTTTTCAGTTGATTTGGTTTCTCTGTGTATTTGTTTTATAAAAGGGTGTATAAAAGGGGTTTAGTGTTTTGTGGGACAATGAGCAGACCAACAGCTCAGTTAAGTTGGGCACTATTCATTTAAATCAGAAGTTATCTCCTCTACCGCTCGTCCACAGAAGTCCAGGGGTCAACCAGCGCTGGGGACTCGGTCAAGAGTTCAGGGAATTCCCCCCTCACCAAACTGAGGTATAGCGGGACCCGCCCCAATGGGCGCTGCGGGAGTGCGGTAGTTATTATAATATTAAACAAACTGATACGCAATGTTGCGTATGTAGCAATAAAATAAGTCCATCATTTGGTTGCTTAGAATACCTCCATAGTGTGGTGTTGAAATAGTTAAAAGAAAATTTGTTCTGGGTTGCCAGAGTCTACCGGGAGGTGTGGCCCCAAGGGGGGGAGAGTGGACTGTGTGGTATAAGTCCCGCCTCTGTTGTCATGGCGAGCCATATCTTGCTTTCCATGTGTTTTGTTGAAATAGATTGCAGGTTGTTTAGTCTTTGTTTTAGTGGTTTGTGTTTTATTTGTTTAATTGACAAATTCTTTGGGTCAGATAAATGTTCTCTGGACATTTGCAATGACCTGCTAGTTAAATGGTTAAAGTGATAATTAAAAAGTACTTAAGCAATCTGTTGGGAAGGGATCTAATGCACAAGCTAGATTGTTTATTGACATTGGGAAGAATTGGGTTTACCTTGCAAACGCCAACACCTAATGCTGTTATGCTATGTTGAATATTTTTATTTGTTAGCTCCGTCCACCACCGCGTCATAATTACAGCATCAACACCGCGTGGTGTCTCCATTACGGACACAGGACTGCATGGATAGCTGTCATAGATATCTGTCTCTACTCCTCCACAGCCACCTATCCTATGGGCTGAACATAAGAATCAGAAGGGATTTATCCCCATACACGGCATCCTGCAACAGGCCAGTAGGGAAGGCTGGTTAGCCTATGACGGGTAAGATCCCACCTTGAAACCTGGGGACAACCTAATGCAGGCACAGTCACGATTACTTGGCCAAGTCACACTGACTCACTTGATCATAGAGTGACGAGAAGATGAAACCATCCAAGGAGAAACCATTTGGGTTGAAAGGTGGAGGATAGGATAGATTCCAGACATAACGGCTTAAGCAGTGAATATGTGGCAATAACTAGGACAGGTCATTTGTTTAAACTCTTAAGAGAAGGTCTAAGGATTTGCGTTTTGTTTTTCGGTATAGTGCATGATTTGGTAAAATTGGTAACAGCGTGGTTTAAAAGCGGTTGATGGTAAACCCATATAGTATCAAAATTTAGGTTTAGGATTTACTGGTTGCAATTTCCCTTTCTACTGGATTGGCTGTAGTTGAGGTTAAAGGGCATAGCACCTTAAAGGCAGAAGGTCATTATTTAGTTAACTTAGTCTTAAACAAGGTATTGGAAAATCATAATCAGACAGTGATAGTGCATGGCATGGTGCTCATGGACATTTTGTTGCACCTACCTGGTTGTTACAAGGCTCATTAAAGGTGCGCATGGTTTTGACCATGGCGCAAGGGGGGTGGTAATGAAGGGAATCAGTAAACAAGGTTTAAAATCAGAAAACAAGGTTTAAAATCAGAAAACAAGGTTTAAAATCAGCTCTATGATTGTGAAGCATGTGCAGAAAACAACGGAAAAAAAAACAATCCTACTTGGCAATAAACTTCATTCAAATTCGAAATTCAGGTCTTAGACTATGTTGATATGATCAAAAGTGTATATGGTAAAAGGTACATGCTAGTAGTCAATGACAGATTCAGCAATTGGAGAGAAACAGCCCCAATAAAAGATCAAAGTGTGACTATTGTAATCAAGTTTTATCTAGAAAAAACCATGCCAAGGTGTAAAATTCAATTAGAAAATAGATCAGACAATAGATCAGCTTTCATTCGGAAAACTGTGAAAAGTGTGGTGCAGCAGTCACACATCAAACAGTGATTAGGTTATGTCTACCATCCTCAGTCTCAAGGCAAGGTCGAAAGGAGTAATCAGACACTGAAGGGAAAGATTGGTGAAATATGTGCACACAGTAAACTAAGCTAGAAGCCCCTCCACTAGCTTTAATGTCAACAAGGAGTTCAGTGAACTCAAGCCATACTACGATCAACTAACGGCACTGGTTGCAGCCTTTTCCAAACAGGTGGCAGTATTCCAAGGAGGTGCAGAGCAGGCACCGGCCCGAAAGACACCGAGTGGGTGTTGTTGAAGGTCATCAAGAGGAAATGGTCAGAGCAAAGGTGACACTTGGTATCATTGGTCACTATGTGGAGCATCTGACCCCCCGGCAAGGACCCGGGGAGACGTAAAAGGGAGTGTAAGAGAGCAGCCTTAGACTGACAAGAGGAAGAAGAGTGATACATTTTTACTTTATTAGCTTTGCTAACACACGAGTGTAGAGTCAGAGGCTATTCAGCGTATTTACATTTACATTTTTCGTATATAATCATTTTATCTTGGTAGTATTATAATGATAAATAATGATGTGCCGCCCAGAAAACAAGATGGGGTGGCTTGGTGTAGTTGTATGTTTTGCTTTGATTGTTATAGCCCCTACAGTTGTGTGGAAACAATTCCATGACAGAGGATCTGCCACGACCAGAGCTAGAGAAACACCCACCAAGGGGGGTGGAGCCAGGTGACCAGTTGTACCTGAGGGGTGAAGGACCATACAAAGTCACCAATGCGACACCAACCATCACCAAGGGGGAAGGGAGTTCCACCTGGTACCACCTCAACCACTGCACCAAAGCCGCTTAACCAAAGACGAGGGAGGACCACAAGGAGGAGCTGGGTGCAGGTGTACCCAGCATAGACCAACCATCCCAGAGGCAGACCCAGCCCAGCCAGGAGCAGCAGCCTCATGACAAGCGGAGGCTGCGACAACAACCATCCAGATGGGAGGTCGGACCCACCTGGGTCTAACCGGTCTTGAGGAGGCTCACATGTGACCGTGCTAGTAACCTCTCCATGTGAGCCTGACCCCGAAACTACATCTTTGGAGGAGTGCAGGGACTGAAGATGGCGACGACGAACAGAAACAACAATGAATGCCCAAAACCCCCCACATGCTTGCAGCCCACCAATACATGAAGATCATTTCAATCATTCGAGATACATCCTCGCCCGGAAGGAGTTTTTAAGTTTAAATTGGTTGATTTATATTGTATGATTTTTTGTTTGATTTAATATTGCGTGAAGTTTAATTTGATATGCATGAATTGAAGGGTTCAACACTGAGAAAGTATTTCGCATTTGGTAATCTTTTTATCCTAACATACTTAACAGGTTGAGTCTCATATGATTCTCCAGGGAGAGGGGAACATTATACTAAATTGGTCGTTTTTTGGGACTTTGGAAGTCCCAAAGGGGGGATATTTGGGAGAAGTTTACATTAAATTTACCCTTACATTTAATGCTAAAACATAATTATGGTCTTGCCATTATGCTATACATCTAATAAGTGTGGAGAAATACAGAGAACCACAAATTTAATGTGTTTAAGGTGTAGCAGAATTTCCAAATTTGATATTTTATGGGCTCAGTTTTCTGAGCCCAAGAGAAGGAGGAGTACAATTTTTTCCAAATTTTCATATGTGGTCTCAGTTTAGATGAGCCCAAGAGAGGGATTAAAGGTATGGTTATATTTTATATCTACCATATGACCAATAACTAGGGTTACACTAACCTCGGTGCCTGTCTGCAGACGAAGGACAGAGTCATGAGCTATGAGCAGAGGCATGTAAGCATGGGGGCAGCTCCTCAGGATCGGAATGAGTGTGTTGTTTGTTACATGTGTGGAGTAGATAGTGAGGTCAGATGATGGCGAAAAACAGGCAGGATCGTTGCTGCACGTGTGAAGAATCTTTTAGAGAAATACCTGGAGGCGACAATCTGGCGCTGGAGCCAGACACCACAAGGACGAGGGGGGAAGACGTCAACAGCCAGCCCTTTATGACGTTTTCCCTGTTTGTGTATATAACTTCCTGGGCTAGAGATAGCTGGGCTCAGACTTTGTGAACTGACACACACACACTTTGTTGTTCGGTCAGGGAAACGTAGTCGGACCCAGATATATCTGTAAAACTCTGCACATTATACTGGTGTTAACAATAAAACTGATTATTTCTTAAAGCTAAACAACTTCTTCTATCGCTTCATTAACGAACACGCGTGAGTAATAATAATAATAATAATGCATTATATTTCAAGGCGCCTTTCTGGCACTCAAGGACACCGTACATAACCATAAACATAGAAACACAAGAAATAAACAAGCTATAAGACATGTTAAAATACAAACAGTAAAAATAAGTTAAAATTTAAGGCAGAGCAGATGGGGTCACAAGGAGAAAGCAGTTCTGAACAGATGGGTTTTGAGGGTGGATTTGAAAAGGTGAAGTGAGTCCATGTTTCTGAGCTGGGGTGGAAGTGAGTTCCAGAGCCGGGGAGCAGAGCGGCTGAAAGCTCTGCTCCCCATGGTGGTAAGACGGGCAGAAGGAACAGTCAGGTGGATGGAGGCAGATGATCTGAGGGTACGGGTGGGAGTGGCAACATGGAGGAGGTCAGACAGGTAAGGGGGGGGCGAGGTTGTGAATAGCTTTGAATGTAAACAGGAGGATCTTGAATTCGATACGATGTTTAATGGGGAGCCAGTGAAGCTGCTGCAGGATGGGGGTGATGTGGTTGATGGAGGGGGTTTTGGTGATAATGCGGGCCGCTGAGTTCTGAACCAGTTGAAGCTTATGGAGGGATTTATGAGGGAGACCAAAGAGGAGGGAGTTGCAATAGTCCAGGCGAGAAGTGACAAGGCTGTGAACAAGGATTGCAGTGGTATGGGGGGTAAGGGAGGGGCGGAGGCGGTTGATGTTGCGCAGGTGGAAGTAGGCAGACCGAGTAACGTTATTGATGTGGGATTGGAAAGATAATGTACTGTCGAGGATGACACCCAGACTCTTTACTTGAGGGGAGGGGGAAACAGAGCAGTTGTCGATGATGAGAGGGAAACTGTTGGTTTTGGATAGTGTTGATTTGGTACCGATGAGAAGAACCTCAGTTTTGTCACTGTTAAGTTTGAGAAAATTATAAGAGAACCAGGATTTGATCTCTGTTAGGCAATCGGTAAGGGAGGTGGGTGGGAGGTTGGAAGTGGGTTTACTGGAGAGGTAGAGCTGGGTGTCATCCGCATAACAGTGGAAATTGATGCTGTATTTACAGAAGATATTGCCAAGGGGGAGAAGGTAAATGATGAAGAGAAGGGGCCCCAGGACCGAGCCCTGGGGCACACCTGAGGTGACGGTGGAAGGATGGGATGTGTGGGATTTGAGCTGAACGAACTGAGTGCGGCCAGAGAGGTATGACTTAAACCAGTCCATCGTAGTGTGGATGATGCCGATGGAGGAAAGTCTATTGAGGAGGGTGGTGTGACAGATGGTGTCGAAGGCCGCACTCAGGTCGAGGAGGATGAGGATTGTAAGTGAACCAGAATCAGCTGCCATGAGGAGGTCGTTGGAAATTTTTATGAGAGCAGATTCTGTGCTATGGAGGGGGCGGAAACCGGACTGGAACTGTTCATACAGATTGTTGTGAGATAAATGAGAGTGGAGTTGAGAGGCTACAGATTTTTCAAGGATTTTTGAAATGAAAGGAAGATTAGAAATAGGACGTAGGTTATTGAAGTTGGTTGGATCTGCACCGGGTTTTTTTCAGTATTGGGGTTATTGCAGCAGTTTTAAAGGATGCAGGAACAGTTCCAGATGTGAGAGAGAAGTGGATGATAGCAGAGATGAGGGGGACCAGAGAAGGGAGGCAGGCTTTAACCAAAACCGTTGGGAGGGGGTCCAGCTGACAGGTGGATGGTTTGGACTTACGGATGAGGTCTGAGATTTCTAAGGTGGAGGGGAGCAGGAAGGAGGAAAAAGAGTGAGTGGGTGAAAGAGGTTCAGGTAAAATACAGGGGGATGGATCTGGGCTGAGATGCTGGTGGATCATCTGGATTTTTTTATTAAAAAATGACAGGAGGGAGTTACAGAAGGCAGTTGAGTACAAGTGTGGTGGCAGAGAGTCCGGGGGTTGGGTGATCTTTTTCAACAGTGAGAACAGTGATTTGGTGTTACCTTCACTGGAACAGATTATGTCAGAGTAGTAGTTGGATTTGGTTTGAGAAATGCAGTCCTTATGTAGTAATGTAGTATATGGTTATTGTAAATCTCTTTGTGAATAGATAGACCAGTTTTGTGATGGAGCCGCTCGAGTTGCCGACCTTTGGCTTTCATAAGCCGAAGCTCAGGGGTGAACCAGGGTGCAGAGCCGGAGAAGGAGACGGGTCTAGTTTTTAACGGAGCAAGGGAGTTGAGAATAGTGTGAAGTCCAGTGTTATAGTGTGAGACTAGTTCTTCGGGGGAGGAGAGATTGACAGAGTCCATAAAAGAGTTAATACTGGAGGAGAGAGAGTCCAGATTTATGTCCTTAATACTACGGAAAGATATGAGACGGGGGAGCTTTGTGATAGAGAGAGAGAGTTTAACAGTGAATGAGAGGAGGAAATGATCAGTTATCGGAAGTTCATCTGCTGTGAGATCAAGGGGGGCGACACCAGAGCAGCAGACCAGGTCCAAGATGTGGCCTCTAGTGTGAGTGGGAACATTTGTGTGCTGCTGAAGTCCGAAACTCTCCAGGCAGGATGTAAAGTCTCTGGTGAGAGGGTTATTGAAGTTATCCATGTGAATGTTGAAGTCCCCCAACAGGATGGTGTTGGGAGAAAGAGTGGAAAGGTGTGTGAGGAAATCTGCAAAGTCACTCAGAAAAACACTATTTGGTTTGGGGGGGCGGTAAACAGTAGCGATGATGGTGGGAGTAGGACCAGACAGTTGGCAGACAGTGGATTCGAAGGAGCTGAAGGCAGGGACAGACACCCGCGAGACTTTCCACTTCTCGCGGTGAATTATCGCGAGACCTCCTCCCCGGCCGGAGCCACGGGGCTGACAGGTGTAAACAAACCCCGGGGGCGTGGATTCATTGAGTTGTGAGAAGTCGTTGGGTTGCTGCCATGTCTCGGTTAAACAGAGAAAGTCAAACTTATGGTCGGTGAGGAGATCCTGGATGAGATGCCCCTTGCTCGTGAGTGAGCGGATGTTGAGGAGACCGAAGTTGACAGCGGAGGAGTCGAGTTTGACGGTAGCATTAGCCGACCTGGCTAGGCTGGCTAATGCATGGTGGTTGACGGTGCGGCCGGAGTTGATGGAGGAGCGACGAGAAGTGGACCAGGTGGAGTTGATTGTAGTGGAGTTGTTGCTGTGCTGGACATGTCTGCGGGACCCACGGTGGATGTAGCGCCGACGAGGGGGGCAAGCGATGTCCGGGTGCGGTGGTGGGGGCTCATTCAAGCGGGTCGCGAGAGGGTTGGTGATGGAGTAGTGGAGTAGTCCTGCCACAGGATGATGGCAGAACGACAGGAATATCCAGACGAGTCCAAAGCAGGTGAGTGAGTTGTTGGGCCACATGATGAGGCAGGAACCAGGTATGCTTAGGAAGCCGGTGTCGCAACAGCCGGTTAGCAACTAGCTACCGGCGTTAGCCCGTGCACTGGTGGATAGGAGTGCCGGAGCTAGCTGTGCGAGAGGAGCTGTTTTGGCTCAATACGCGACACTACTACTACGATTGCTAATACTACTGCTACTGCTACTACGATACTACTACTATAC
Organism: Merluccius polli; assembly: GCA_030340625.1. Lineage (NCBI taxonomy): Eukaryota > Metazoa > Chordata > Actinopteri > Gadiformes > Merlucciidae > Merluccius > Merluccius polli. Next base: position 49,585 of record JAOPHQ010004355.1, read on the forward strand.
TACTATACTGCTATTACTACTACACTACTACTACTAGCTGCTACTACCACAAGCTACTGTATTCCGGCGAGCAGCGGCAACAAACATGCCAGCGTCCACTCGACCGGAAGTGACGTTACTTGAGTGACAGTTTCAAGAGAAACTGCTTCTCACTTCACTAGCTAGGAGGAGGATGTACAGGAGTCACATTGAGTCTGATCAATAAAATTATATATGTAAAAATGTTTATTTGATTACATTTTATTTGCTGATGCAGATAAACACACACACAAAAGTGTGCTCAGAGCATTTCCTCCCAGACTGCCTTGTGAAAAGCCAGACTGGCATCACCAAGTTGAAAAAGGGAGTTGTGCCAACTGTGTTTGCATGGAGTTCTGTCAGACCAGAGAGGAGGAGTGTTGTTAGAACTGCAAGGTAGTATTTAGATGAGTTAAGTTACTTGTTTGTAATGCATTTATTAACTGTGTAGTGACAGTATTTCTCTGTTGATGATTTCCAGTAATGTTTCCACGGATCTCGGTCAACATGGTGTGAATGTGTTGAGGTACGTAAAAGGTGTAATTGGTTACATGCATTGAGCATGAGTATCCTTGTAAAAGACCTAATGTGTCCATCAATGTTTCTCTTATACTTCCAGTGAAGAGACACCCCCTCCACACCCAGACCACGAATATGCTGCACTGCCTCCCTCACTTCAAGATCAACTTGAGGAAGCCCGCAAGACCATCGCTGATCAAGAACTTTTAATTATAGAGCTTCAAAAAAAACAGTTTGTGGTTTCAAATTTTCAAGGTGACGATAAACAGATATCATTTTATACAGGGTTCCCGGATTATGCTACATTTAAAGCTGTCTTTATGGCCCTGCAACCTACTGCGGAAAATATGGTGGGATGGAGTCAGGCTCAGCGACTCCAACATATAAGTGGGGAGGTAATTCGTCAAGGCTTCAGCGCCTCTAAATTGTCCACTATGGACCAGTTTTTTCTTTTTCTTTGTAGGTTGAGGCAGGGATTTCCTGAGCAGGATCTTGCAACCTGTTTCCATGTACTTCCATGAACTTATGCTAGCTTGTTTTAAATGCACATTCCCAGCTACTAGAGTTATATTGGATTGCACAGAAATTCATGTACAGAAACCTAGCTCCAAGGTCCTTAACTCGGCGATTTATTCACACTACAAAGGTAACACCACATTTAAGGGCCTAATAGGCATTGCCCCCTCAGGTGAAGTGACTTTTGTCAGTGATTTATATACAGGTTTAATATCTGACAAAGAAATTACCAAAAAATCAGGTATCCTTTCTGTTCTTGAAGAAGGAGATATGGTAATGGCCGATAAAGGCTTTCTCATCAAGGACCTTCTCTCTGAAAGACAGGTCTCCCTTGTAATCCCTCCTTTTGTAGGCCCAAGTGGACACTTCACTGCACACGAAGTTCGAAAAACTCAAGCGATAGCAAGACTGCGACTTCATGTAGAGCGTGCTATTAGGCGGATTAAAGAGTACCATATTTTTGATAAAGTCTTACCCATGACACTGGTGGGCTCCGTTAACCAACTGTGGGCTGTCTGTGCCCTTTTAACTAATTTCCAAGGTCCTCTCTTTTAAAACTGTAATGTTAATGTAAATATCTACCAATGTTATGTAAATCTCTACAACTGAAATCTTAATATCCACAAATGTATTCAAACCTTGAATAGAAAGTGTTCATCTTTACAAATCTGTACAAAACCTTAACCATCATTATTGTTCTTCTTTATGAATCTATACAAAACCTTAAAGGACAATTCCGGCACAAAATAAGACCATATGATCATAACACGTCCACTGAGTTGGACCGTTCTCTGGGATCAGTTTTCATTCTAGTCCAATGGAACCAAAGTTCTCAAAAACCGCTAATTATCTTATAATGCTAGCTGTGGGGGCAGATATTCATGTAAAATAAATCGCACGCCTTCACGAAAACAAGTGGGCGCCATCTTTGGAAAACAGTCACGACCAGTCGAGCGACGAACGCAGCCGGGAAAAGCACAAACACTAACCATTTTCTTCTCTTCTCTATGCACACGCACTGTTTGCACTTTGCACACCTTCTACTGCACACCTTCTGATTCATTGACATCTCATGTGTACGCCTCTTCCGGCTCATTGTGTTGCACGGCATTCGGCGCTCGACTGGTTGTGACTGTTTTCCAAAGATGGCGCCCGCTTGTTTTCGTGAAAGCACTGGCTTTCTAAACTTTCTTTTTAATAAACTGTCTGTACACTTACAAAGTTCTCAATGCTTCGTTTTACATGTAGAGACCCTCATTATGCTGCCGTGGAAGTGTGGTGCGATTTTGAGCCTTGTTAGTGGTATAGAATTGCGATTTATTTTACATGAATATCTGCCCCCACAGCTAGCGTTATAAGATAATTAGCGGTTTTCGAGAACTTTGGTTCCATTGGACTAGAATGAAAACTGATCCCAGAGAACGGTCCAACTCGGTGGACATGTGTTATGATCATATGGTCTCATTTTGCGCCGGAATTGTCCTTTAAGCATCATTATTGTTCATCTTTATGAATCTGTATCACAGGATCAGTCCCTGTGAGACCTTATAATCACTTCACATGCTCTTTACTTTTACATACCTGTGAGTGATTGATTGTTTTACGTGTATGTCTGTGTATGTATAAGCTACTGGATGTCTATGTATCTAAAGAATAAAGTACAATTGTATTACACATGGATGATGTCCTTCGTAATTTTATAACTTAATATACAGGAACCAAAACAGGTTGGAACATCAGAAAACATTCAAAAAACATTGATAGGCACACTGGTCTAGGTTTGTAAAGGTAACTTTGTACATAGAAGTTGGTACGGGGGGATACAGTAAAATGGCCTGCCTGTATACTGTAAGCATGGAAAAGGAACCACAACATCAGAAAACAGGCCGTTCAAAAAACATTGATAGGCACAATGGTCTAGGTTTGTAAAGGTAACTTTGTACATAGAAGTATGGAAAAGGAACCGGAACAGGTCAGAACATTAGAAATTACATTAGGAACAAACCATTTGAAAACATTAACAAAAGAGAACTATATACATAAACAGATTATCAGTGATGTATTAAATGATTTTGTTACACACAGAAGGCAGAAAGTGAGAGAAAAAGAAGTGAAGTGTCCAATTTACATTTCATGTTCTCCCACTCCTTTGGTTGGAAGTGCACCCGCTCCAAGTGATGGTCATCACTGCACTTCACAAAAAAGTCACACCACTTCAACCCAGTGATGCCCATCTGCCCCATCACTTGAAAATAATATTCATGAGTGGTCTTCAGGCTAAGACTACCATCAGCCTTGCAACACAAGTATTTGCAATCCCTCACGCTGCCTTTGTTGGGGCACTTGATCTCTAGGCCGTGCGTTGGTGAGGCACTGGGGTCAATCACTTTTCGGTCAGGAGAGGCACCTAGGTGTGGGGCGTGGTGGTTGATGACAAACCCACAGGGGAAGATCTCATAGCCAGTGAGGTCTTGATATTTGGCCGCAGCAACAGGCTCCAGCTCCAAACCTCTCCATCACCTTAGTCTGCACTATTTTCTTTTTCAAATTGGCAGCTAATATGTTGAAGTCTGCCACCCTTGAACAAATCCTCTTGAAGGAAGAGGAGGTAAGACGGTTGGCTCGGATTTTATGCCAGGTCTTGGTATGGCTCTGTTCCCTTGTGTCAATCTCCAGCTGTATTGCAACAGCCTGAGTGACCACCAGGCCACTATAGTAGCACAACTCAGTGTCATCCAGGGCAGTGTAAAATGAGCATGGCTGTGATGGTAAGGGAAACAGGGGATCATCATTAGCCCTGGAAGACTGTGTTGCGTGGTACGTCAGCACAGATCCCTTTGAAAGGTCTCCAAAGTTGGTAGAGACAAGAGCAGCAGGCTGTTTTCTGTTCTCCTCCAGCAGCTTGAACATCTGACTCTTGCTTTCAATTTGACTCAGGTTTCGGTGTAGGCTCTCTGCAAAGGCATTTGATGGAAGTGGGAGTGGCACAGGACAGTACAAGTTTGACATCACCCCTTCAGACGAGCGTTGCCTCTTTGGCGGAGGTGCGTTGGTCACCGGTGGTTTAATCTTCGAAACACTCACAGAGCTCACCGTTCTTGGACTGACACCCAGGGCCCTTGATGGGCTTGAGGCAGTGACGTCTTGCTCGTTGTTGGGGGGACAGATGTGTAGCCCATCTTGGCAAAGTGAGCGAGAGTGTAGAGCAGCCCGATGAGATGGTTACACTGTCCCAAGCCAGCTTTGCAGTTGCATTGCGTCTCCCTATAAATGGCTGCTCAAGTGACAGCTCCACCTGAAAAGATAATCAAACTTTAGACACTTGACACTTCAGAGTTGCTATTAACAAATATATATATATATATATATATATATATATATATATATATATATATATATATACACACACACACACACATACACTGAGTGTGCAGTGAATTAGGTACATCTGGCATTTAAAGGTTCTGCCATGAAAATATTACAGCTACCTGCTGGTAGTGGTAGGTTGTTTACTGCTGTGATACTTGCGAACACAACCTGGAAGATACCTAATATCTTGGACACTCATTGTACAAAAAAGTCAGGGTTGTGGAAAAGCTCATAAGATTGAATAGTATGGATTCCATCTTATGTCAATTTTAAACAGACAAGTGATTTGTAAACTAATTACATTTTAAGAACCTTCCTCAACCCTGGATACACTGCTCCAAGAACTGAGCAACTCTTATCTTAACTAGTGATGGATTTCATGATTCGTTTGCGCGAATCAGTTCGCGTCGTTCAGTTCGCCAAAAAGAGTCGTTCGTTCGTTCGTTCGTTCGTTCTGTCGTGTTTCCGGTAGCGGTGAATCATTCACTGAGTCGTTCAGACTCAGCTCCTCCCTCCGTCCCTCGTTCTCATTCGCGAATCACAAATGCCAGCCGAGTCTGACCGACTCGGCTCCTCCCTCGTTCACAACATTCAAACGAATCACGAATGCAGTTAAGTTACCATTCAGAGATCAAGTTACAGTTGAACTCCGACAAACCAAAGTTACAGTTCAGAGATCAAGTTACAGTTCAACTCCGACAAACCAACTGGGAGAGGGGGGTTGATGGTGTTAATAAATGTGTGAATAATAGCAAATACAACATTGTGTCTGGTTGAATATGTTAACATATGTATTTAATTTGAGTTCAACAGATTTATTTAATGTATGCATAATGACATGTCAGGATCAAAATGCCCCATTCCCCCAATTCAAGGTAAAGTTAGACAAACCAAACGCAGCGAGGGGGGGGGGCGTAGTAGATTATTGGATGTTTAATATATCAGCAAGATAATAAACTTGATTTAGCAATGATGAGTTTACATTACATTACATTTAGCAGACGCTTTTATCCAAAGCGACTTACAATTGAGGAAGACAACCAAGTTTCAGTAACATAAGATTTGACATGGTTACTATAGAACATTAAAGACAAAGGCGATTCAACTTCAATAGCATAAGAGTGATCAACATAGCTTCATCAAAAGTTAATGATGTACAGTTGTGTTTATTCTGGGCATATTTTATTTACTATTGTGAAGATGGCCATTGGCCACCCCCACTCAAGATCAAGATCCACCAAGGTGGGCGTCCCGGCCGGGTCGCGTGCGTGAGAAGCAACCATGAAAGAACGAGACAGATTGACGAGACATTCAAATATATTATTAATCTGGCATGACACAGAAAATACAAAGACAGCATGCATTTACCATTTCACTGATATTTAAATACGATTGGCTGGCTCTCGTGAGTCGTGACGTCTCAGTCCTCGAGTCAATCACAGTCAGGGAATGACTCGCGAATCAGCGTCGCGAATCAGCGACTCAGCGAACGAGTCGAACGAGAGCGGCGAATGAGGTCAGTTCATTCACTTTAAAGAGTCGTTCGTTTGAACTGATTCGTTCGCGAACGAGCCATCACTAATCTTAACATGAATGCACCTAGCCCTGTCTGGCTTTGTTATTTGAAACAAGATAATATTTGAGTAGATATCAATGAGGCTTATGTGATACCACATCAACATATAACGTGTTAATGATAAAAATCAACATGTTATTTTCAGTCAGACAGGGAAAGGTACATTGTTGATATAAACTCATAATGAACATGAACAACCAGCAAGCTGGTTTAACTGTGGCACTGCTCTGCGAACTGAGCAGTTTGTCCACTTAACACTATGATACCTGTATGTTGTAAGGTGCCTCATTTTTCCGCACCGAGGGAAAAGACCTGGCCCTCACAAATATGCGTGATGGGCTCCTATTAACTGTCGATTAAAGACATGTTAAGTGTTAAATAAAATCTAACATAGTACAGACAGTCAACAACTCCATATCACAGCTAAGCTTACTACCCCTAGCGGCTACAAGCTAACAGGAAAAGAGGTAAATTAGCGTCCATTCTTACCTTCAATGTCGTGGCTAAAACCTTTGATCCAGTTACTGTATCCATTCATTAACACAGCCCGGGGGACGTTGCAGTCGGTACTGGCCCACTGCTCCACATTTTGAATGGTTAATTCAGGCAGACAGGATAGATCGGTGGTCCACACTGGAGTTTCCATTGCTGGCGCTGCTGAATCATCCATAGCTCGTTTGCATCGGAGTCAGACTTCCGGGTTTGTGTACCCCTCACCGGCGTTCGAGCTTTAAAAATGGCCGCCAGGGGCCTCATTACAGAAAGAATCCTAACTGCTCATCCTAACTTAAGTTAGGAAACCAAAGATAGGAAAAATCCTAACTTCCTATTACAGAAGCAGTGCCTAACCTAATGTCCCTTTCCTATCTTATCTGTGGCTTCCTATCGTATCTTTATTTAGGAAAATCCTAACTGTTCTATCAATCTGATTTTTCGACGGCTATCAACAGTTTACGTCTTTTTCTTATGTGCACGAGACTGATAGAACGCATAACTGTAACGACAAATAAGCCTAAACTTTAAAGCTATAAACGAAACAGCAAGCTACGGTCATGGCAGGTACAGCTGATAAGAAGAGGAGGGCTTTTAATTTTAGCCAAGATGAGTTGGAGGCATTAGTTCAGGCCAGTGGCGTCCCTAGGCTAAAACATTCGGGGCTAAAGCCCTGGATATTTTTTAATTAGCCCCGAATATTAATTTTCAAATTTTTTTTCTTTTTTTTTTGTTAAGGTTAAACTATGGTCATCTTATGTTGATGCTTCGATAAAACAGTGTTTTTGGACAGGTTTGAGTAACAATTAATTATTATTATTATTATTTTAAAAGCCACTTTTTTGGCTTTGGCGCACAAGTGGTTAACACCCCCAGGTCGCACGTCATTCACCCAAAACAGCGGTGTCAGGCAGCAGGCAGCAAGCTGTTCAGGTGTCTTTGGGATGTCACAAATGTCTCTATGAATGTCTGTCTAAAAATGTCGGCACGCGCTATGCGCGCGCATCAACTTAACTCTTCTGGGCTAAGCCCCGGATGTGTCAAAATCCTAGAGACGCCCCTGGGTCAGGCGGTGGAAGACAGGAAAAATGTATTGTTTGGGAAATTTCCAATGACTGTGTTGTTAAAAACAAAAAGACGGACGATGGTAAAAAGAGAAGAGACCGGTGCAACGAAGGAGGTTTCACCTATGTGTCTGGATTTATTCAACAATTACAAATTACAACATCTGATCAAATGAGTACAGAGTGTGAGGGGCACTTAGCCGTTCGGAACCGAAAGTTCGAAAGAGAACTGAGACATGTTGCGAATTAATAACATGTATCATCAGGCTGTAAAATATCTGCACATAGCCAGGAGTAGAAATAAATATACAAGTTGTAGTAACTGCACCTCAACACATGATGGCGCCAAACGATATACTGGAGGCGGCGCTTAACGCTGGCCATTGTGCGTCATGGAGGCCACGCCTCCTGCCCAGTGACTACCGGCGGAACTTCCGCCGGCTCAAGTCAGAACACCCCAGGCAGCGCAAAGGAAGGAAGCAAAGCGACTGAGGATGCAACGCTTGGGGTTCTCCACGCAGCGTGATATACATATAATACCTCTCCTTCTGGTTCATAGTTAAATAACTTAAAGCTAAACAAATAAAGTGAGTTATAAGCGTTCCTGTTGTCGGCAGCCTTCTTCCCCGGGACACAAACCCCACAGACACCTCTGCATAGAGCCCGTCTCCGGAAAAGCGCGCTGAGGGGGAGACTGGTCCTTCTTCTTATAATCAGGGGTTCGCCCAGCCGGTTTCAACCCCCCCCCCCAGCTAGTTTCTATCATGAGGTGTCTGTTCCCCATTGGTACTCCAGATAGAGGTCGTTGGGGTACGCTCCTTTTTGCGAGGGCTTTCCTGCCGTCTGGTTTCAGTTCTTAGTTTTCCAGGGTGAGGGCAAGTTCAGTGACAGTTCACAGTTCATTTGTCAGCTTTTGAGTGGGCAGGCTGATAGTCGATTTGTCCACTCTGTGTGTACAACCTGGGTCAGTAGTGACAGTTAATTGGTCCACTATGTGCGTGCAGTCTGACAGTCATCAGTGACAGTTACTTTGTCCGCTATGTGTGTGCAACCTGGGTCAGTCATCAGTGACAGTTACTTTGTCCGCTATGTGTGTGCAGTCTGGGTCACCAAAACAACAATCTTTCAGGGGGTCAATTTTTCAACAACAATCCCTCTCAAGTGCTCTTCAGGAGCACTTTCACATGTTGAGAAATTACTTCTGGAATAGGACACATAGGCGTTTTCCTCAAAATATTTCTCCACGACGAGAGGGGAACCCCGCCTTAAGGGCGAGTAAAACCAACTCGACCCGAATACCCGTGGTAGGAATAGAATCATCAATGTACAATCATCATCATTGCAAAATCACATCATATAATCATCATTATTATGAGGTAGTCATTATTGTCGTTGTAACCATTGTATCATGTAATCCTTATTCTCATTACCATGTAATCACTTGGGTTATCATACTCATTAGATCATATACTCAACAGCATGTAATCATTCGGGTTATCATACTCATTATATCATATAATCAACAGTATATATCTTAGCGGGACAGGGGGTGGCACCATCCTCCTGCTCAGTCCTCATGGGCAGTCGCCAAAATAGGCTTCCTTTCATCCCGATTTTATAACTCAGCTGAGCAAGGAGTGGGCCTATGAGTAAGGAACAGTGGTACATCTAGCTCATCACCCTACATAAACATTTCCCCAATCATTGGACTCTTCCTCCTCTGACGAGAACAGGAGCATCTGCATGCCTCGGTCACTTTCAGCGGTTAGGGCCCGATTGATTAGTTTTACAATTAGCGCACGCATGCAAGGTATGCCACAACACCCGCATGTGATCAAAATGGCAGAGAATACGGCGACAGACATAAACAGTGACATCATGAATGCTTTCCATTTCCTGAATATTCCTGTAAACCACTCCTCAAGGGGGTTCTCCACCCCAGAGTCCTCAGCCATCAGGTTGGAGAGGGCTCTCAACCCTGCTAAGGCCTTAGTGACGGAACCATCTGGAGCGGTATTATTGGGAATGAACGTACAACACTGGTCTCCAAACATGGCACATACCCCACCCTTTTCAGCTAGGAGCATGTCTAGTGCCAGTTGGTTCTGGAATGCCATTAGGGAAGTAGCTGCTAATTGTTCGGAGAGACCCGTAACGGCGTCTCTGGTCCGGTTTGACAACTTCTGCACATTGTAATGTATGTAGTTAATCCGATCAATATTTTTGTTAGGGGTTACGGGGAACAAGGCAGATATTATGGGGAGGTTCTCGAATCTGGCCGCGATTTGATCTACTAATTTGAACTCATTGGGGACTCCGCGAGGGACTCCTATGCTATCGATCCATGTGTCTTGGTCGGCGACGTCCCATTCGCTACCGGCGTTCCGCTTCTTTCTACCTTCCTTGGTGACAATTGCGGCGACCTCTTTTGGCCCGACCATGGTTATAGGAACGACCAATCTGGCTAGAGTACATCTACCGCTCCAGGTCGAGGGCAAGGTTAGTAGCAGGGTATTTGGACCACACAGCCAATAAAGGTCCTTCCGTCCTATATTAATCCGGGTGACATTTTTCCACCCGGTCACGTTAATGATCGTGGTACAAAGGTTCTGCGCCAATTTCCCGCCAGGCTTAGAATTTCCTGTCTCATTTCTATCGCGCTGAAGGCAAGTATAGTTGCTACCTCCTATTTTGAACGCGGGGGCAGCGGAATTGTTCAGTCCAGGAGGGAACGCACTACTCAGGGTGGCACAGTTCGCTGGGTCTTTTTTCATAAAGAGGGCTATGGCGCATCGGCTTCCTACAGCGTCGGTTGCTGGATCCATGCTAATGGGGGTACTGACTAGGAGGGGTCTGGCTGCCGCGCATGCTACGCAATCTTCCATACCCACCCCCCGAGCCGATGCTATTATCCATCTTAACCACTGATTATCGGAGGGGCCGTTGGTCATCATTAGAATCGAATCTGCAGTTCCCAGAGTGTCGAGGTTAAAGGTGGACACCTCGTGGCGGGGGGGACCATCTTTACTTTGGGGAGGGGGAGCGGGGTTCCTTTTCTTGGAGCCGCGGGAGTTCGCTTTGTTTCTAGGGGCGGGGGAATCTAGCAATCGTATCTTGATTAGGCCGGTAGTGTCGAGTCCGGCGTGATTTACCCCGAGCGCAAGGTATAGCGTATCGTTTTCTCTTCCACATTCCGCGGTTTCTTTGGTGTAGGGATTTGAGGTGACATTTCTTAGTGTGAGGAATATCTCTACTCCTCCTCTGGTAAGGGCTCGTGCAACTGACTCTGCTTTTTGGAATTGGCGAGTTCTCGCATACCGAGGTCGTTCTTTGATATATCCGCCCCCCTCCTGAAGAGATCCCGTTCCCCACAACAGCGTATCCCAACCACCGCACCCGACGCGGCGCGGGTATACGCCGGCGTTTCCTACAAAACTGGGATAGCTATCACACATATATACATCATATGCCGTCCAGGCAGACGGATCTCCCCCACAACGTATGACATCGCACAAGCCGAACTTGAATATCATGTTAGTGATTGATTGATTGATTGAAAACTTTATTGAACAACAATTAACAGAAGTGTTCAAAAGGATTAAAAACACAATAAACCCAAGGGCTTGTTTCCATTGTGGTCCTTTAGATGGAGGGGGAGATACAACACATGGACTAAGACATGGGACACACAGCACGATGGACTGAAACATTGAGGACAAAGGGAAATAACATAAATAAAACAAGGGATAAGTTCCCTGACGGACAGTCAGACACACAAACAGATAGTACAAAATATATAGTGCTTCATGCATCTTTTGATATGGTTTATGAGTTAGATAACCATTTTTTTATAGAAGATTTGAAATGAACGTAGGATGTGCTCAACAGTTTAATGCTTATGGGTAAGCTGTTCCACAGGACAGCTGCCGAGTATAGGAACGAGTACTTTCCCATACAGCTCTTAAACCGGCAGAGCCTGAAGTCCGTGAGACTCCCCCTGGTCAAATAATTATGAGTGTCACTAACTTTGGAAAAGTAATCTCTTAGGTACTTAGGTGCCAGGTTGTTTCTTATTTTATAAACTAAACCCAGTTTAAGTTGGGAGACTCTCTCCTCCACTCTGAGCCATCTAAGACTGGAGAAGTGGTCAGGAAGAAGATGTGTTCTGGGATTGAGTTTGAGGACCACTCTGATCAGTTTATTTTGGCATATTTGTAGCTTGTCTTTTAGGCCTTTAGTAGAGCCAGTGTAGCAAGATGTACAGGCATAGTCAAAATGGCACTGAACTAGGGCATCGGCCAGGGTTTTCAGGGTGTTGCTATCTAAGAGGCTGGATATTCTTGCCAGGAACTTAGTCCTTTGGCTCACCTTTGTGATTACTCTTTTTGCCATACATTCTCCTGATAGAATGCTGTCTAATATACAGCCTAAGTAAGTTACTGCTTGCTTGGCCGTAACCACAACATCACCAACTACCACCCTAAACCCCAAAGACTTTCTTAATTTGTCTCTGGACCCAAAAAGAATTGATTCTGTTTTGCCAAGGTGGAGAGACAGTTTGTTATCTGTCAACCAAGAACTGAGGTTAAGGAGTTCTTCACTGAGCAGCCTTTCTACCTCAGATTTCTCTTTATGAGACACAACAATGGCAGAGTCATCTGCAAATAAAAACAGGTTGCAGTTTATGGCTGACGGCATATCATTAACATATAATAAAAAAAGAGAGGACCTAAAATACTCCCCTGGGGAACTCCACATGTTAATTTAAGTGGTGAGGACAAGGTCCCTTCCACATCCACTACCTGTTCTCTTCCAACCAGGTATGACCTCACCCACTGGAGAGATGTACCAGAAAAGCCCAGGGCTTTAAGTTTGTTTAAAAGGATGTCATACTGAACTGTGTCAAATGCCTTTTGAAGGTCTATTAATACCATGCCACAAAAGTTACCCTTGTCTACCTCTTTCCTGATCAAATCAGTAAGATAAAGCAGACAGGTATCAGTGGAATGCGCTTTCCTAAAGCCTGATTGGAAATCAAATAAAATGTTCTGCTCTGCTAAATAACTGTCTATTTGCTCATACATTATTCTTTCAGCAATTTTTGAGATGGTACACAGGATAGATATGGGGTGGAAATTTCCTGGATCGGATTTGAGCCCCTTTTTATATAAAGGAATAACTCTTGCCACCTTAAGATTATTGGGGAAATGGCTATTTTTAATGGATAAATTTATAAGATGGGTTATGACAGGAGTGATTTTTTCAGCAGCATCCCTGAGAAATTTAGCTGGGATGTTGTCAAAACCAGTAGCCTCAGGCCTTTGAGTTTTGTTAGTACTGTCTCCTCTGTTACTTCTTTGAAATAAAAAGTGTTAGGCTGGACTCCCTTTTCTTCATAAAACTTGTGCACTTTTTGTGGATCACTAAAAACACCAGAAGTAGTGGAGTGGAGCTATTGAAGGTATTTGCCACCATCTTTTTATCACACGATATGGACCCATTAATATCTAGGCCTATTTTACTTTGTTTTTGCTTAGGGTTCTCTTTCGTCCCTAACGGCCTAAGAGTAGCCCACAGTTTCTTGGGATCCTTTTTGTACTCCTCAATTTTAGACGTAAAAAAAAATAATAATAATAAAAAATAAATAAACATAGTCTAGGGCAGGGGTCGGGAACCTATGACTCGCGAGCCACATGTGGCTCTTTTGCCGACGGCCGGGGCTCTCGGACGAAATTAGTTGAGGGGGGAAAAAAATGTAATCAAGGAATCAGACTAGGTCTACCCTAATATAATGCTAAAATAACAGTCAATACTAGGGGAGCGCTGTGTCGATTGAAACACGTCATTACATTCGGAGAAAACCGTATTTTTTTTAATCAACCCGACTCTCCCAACACGTACACACACACACACACACACGCACGCTGGCCCTATAATGAGAAGGCTTCGTGGCAAATAGGCAGTTACAGTCTATCTGACTAATGCGCGGGATGCGCGTAACACACCCCGGTCCGAAGACCGACCGGGGGTGGGGGGGGCGCGATCGTAACACACCGCCTCCGGTTGGGCCAAATTACTTTATTTTTAATTTTTATGACAGTCCTGGGCCGGCCCAAAGATGTGCGTCGGCCCCGATGGCCAGTCCACCCCTGGCGCTAATCAAAATGTTAAAAAGGAAAAAGCCCGAAAAGAAAGTCCGCAACTTTCAGCCCGATTGGACAGATTGCGTTCGTGGAAAGAGCTGGAAGTGCGATCTGTCTGTTATGTAATGAGAAAATTGCGTCCATGAAACGATCAGTGGCGTAACTATCGACGGTGCAACCGGGGCCCAGGGGGAGAGCCCCCCCCCCCCCCCCCCTCCGGCAACAATCGCGCAGCACCCCCCCCCCCCCCCCCCATCAACAACCGCGGGGGCACAAAAAAAACAAAAAAAAAATTTGCACCGGGGCCTATCATCATGTTGTTACGCCAGTGGAAACGATGCAATGTTAACCGCCACTTCGACACTCACCATGCACAATTTGCAAGTTAAATATCCGGTTCCCGACCCCTGGTCTAGGGTAACCCCTCCATACTTTTTTAAGCAGTAGTCTTCGCCAGGATCTTTTGTGAGACCTACTTGTCGTCGCCGTCTCAGGGGGGACGGGGCGGTCGTTGGGGAAGGCAGGGTCGTAGTCAGGAGTTGTTCTTCGGGGGGGGTGGTGTCGGGGGGGCTCGAAGTCGGGTAGTCGCCCGGGCCCAGAGAGGAGTGCCACTGCGATCATGACCCATCCCACAATGATTAAACTTCCCGCCCCGATGGTTCCTGCTGCTTCCCACTTCTCTCTACAGGTGGGGGAGCGACAACGGAGTGGGGGAGTCATGGTGCCCCTGGTCTGGAGCTCCGGGTTTCTCCCCGGTGGTTTCCTGGAGACTTCAGCTGGTGTCCTGGAGACTATCGGCGCCAGGGGTGTCGGCCTTCCGGAGTCGGGTCAGGTGGTGCCACCTCCGGCCGTGAGGGGTGTCGAGTGCGGCCGAGAAGGGGGTGGCCAGCCGGATTTGGTAGGGGCCTTTCCACCTGGGCTCCGGAAAGGTCCGTTTGGCAGTCTTGACCCACACCCACACTCCTGGTTGGACCGCTGGGCTCGCCTCCTTCCTCTCTGGAGTGGTCGTCACCTGGAAGCATAAATCTCGGGTTGCTTGGGTTAGGGCAGTGCAATACCTAAACAGTTGATCCTCTAACTGGTCTGATAGGGGTTCTACTGGAGTGTATGGCCCTGGCATAGGTCTCCCTGTAATGACTTCAAACGGGGATAGCCCCGTTCGGGCCTGAGGGGCCGCTCTTACGGCCATTAGCGCGAGTGGGAGTGCTGACAACCATGACATCTGTTTGTATTGGGCTATGGCTGTTACTACACCATCTTTGGCCATAGTTGATGCGGTTCGCCGCGAGTCTGCTTCTAAGAGTTTACCCATAGTTAGTTTGAGTGACAGGTTCGCCCGTTCTACTAATCCCTGGCTCTGGGGGTGGTACACTGATCCGTATCGGTGGGCTATCCCTAACCCTTCCTCTACTTTTGCTACCAGGGCCCAGTATTTCAAAACTTGTAATCCGGATCAGGATAATCCGGATAATGAAATCCTCCTTTTCTCAGTCCTGGATCAAGGTGATCCTGCTGACTTTATCCGAGTATTTCAAAACACCGGCAGGGTGGATCACCGTGATCCCGAACTGGGCGGAGACGGATTTCCAAATCTCGTGACACGTCGCCTCCGGATGGAAACATGGCGAACTACCTCACGAAAGGAGCAGCTGGAAACGCGACTTCCACGTCAAACATGTAAGTTTACCGTCGTCTAATGTGTAGCGGTTTTAAGACCATACGAATTCCAACCAACATGTCATGCAAGCCAACTTCTTGAATCGTCCCCTAATTAAAACCAGGCCACAGCGATCCCTAATTGAGCCGCGGCCGCGCTAACAGGAGCTAACTTGGCTCCATTGACTTGTGTGTTAAGCAGCTAGCGGGCTAGCGAGGAAGCGGCTTTGTTGATGAATTTTGCAGTCTATGGTTTAACTTAAAAGGGAATTAATTGGACGTACATCATACCGTAACTTTTTAAACTAACGCCAACCTGTTCAGAGTTTATTAGCGTTACGTCATTGGCAACACAGCAGACTTAGGAAAATAGGCTACATGTGTACAGACCAAACTGCTGCAGTACTTTGGAAACGTTACACGGTATGAGTATTAACTATACGGTTCATTCAGAAGTGTCAGGATGCTATAGTAATGCTGGGGATGATATCATGCGTTTGTGTACATAAACAAAGATATACTCATACACCTTCTCTTTCTTCTACTTTCAGAGTCCACTCACAGCCATGGACCACTCGGCTGGAAATCCTTGGAAACGCTTTAATTGTATATTGATACATTCAAGGTTTTCAAGTTATTGGATTCTGAATAAAGTGCTTGAAACTGTAATTGCATTACTTTCATGGTATATAGCTTGGTCAGTGACACAACTAAACAGTTTTTCATCCTAATTTGTCTCCCTTATATAGAAGGCTCTCACTAAACATAATTATGGTAATTTATAGCAAAATAGCATCTGATTTGATTAAGTAAAATGATCAGTTTGTACACAAACACTGAAATACATTGCTGCAGGTTTTAAAATCACATTCTAGCCATTTCCAAACATTTTAAAAGTGCATTTTTAAGCTTCTGACTGAAGTCAAATGTGTCTTCATTTAATCAGAAGCATGAAAATATACCTTGAAAATGCTTGGAAAGTGCTTCAATGTGCAGCATGATATAAACTGTGACACTGAAAAAATGCAAGTGCATACATGTCATAGTTTATCCAGTGTTGGGGAGCCAGCTGACGAGCCACTCAACCTCTCGTCTTAATGTGTGTTCCTCACACCTGTGGAGGCTCAGAGGGTGAACCTTCAACCAGCACCAGCATTGCTCCACCCGATCCACCACAAGAGGTTTGTGGGCCAGAGTGTCGGAGACGGAGGAGGCATGCCGGTGATGAGGACGCTTATCAAAAGCTCCTCAAAATGGAGACCCGAGAGGGCAGTCAAACAAATTGAACTGGCCAATGAACTAATAAAGCTGACGCAAATAAACAGAACTGAAAATAAAGCTGTTAGAAAAGCAGCTCACTTCTGACCTCTGAGTGGGTTAGGTCCTGTTTTAGTTAGTGGACACATTATTTGAAATGTCGGTTTTGTTGGAATTAAAGTTTGTTTGGACCCTGCATTCCTGTTGTCTTTCTCTGATGTTTTGGTACATGCAAGTTACAATGTTTGAAACTAGAATTTGAGAAATAGGTCTGTAATTAATTGTTACTCTTATTTACAGCAGTTTCAGAAAGTGAGGTAAAATATTTTACTATACTTTACATTTCTTACAATTAGGCTGCTTTATTATTTTTAAATATACATTTTTTAAATATTTATTTGTTAAAAGTAAAACACTAACACTTTAGATTAAGTGTAATGAACATCTTGAGTAACAATATCTAGGAGAAGTTGAGCTGAGACTTAATCTAAATGATTTAATCCAAGTGAAATCCACCTCTGAGGTGGGATCCAAATGATCCTGACATTTTGGTATCAAGTTGATCCAGAGATCTGCCTTAACTTTTGAAATACCCAAATCCAGCCTTTAATCTGGATTCAGGGGAGGATTGGATTACCAAAGCAGAATCCTGATCTTCAGGATCAGGATTATCTGGATCTGTGTTGAAATACCCAGTTTTCAGATCAGATCTAGATTTAATCCAATCCGACCAGGATAATCCTGTCAATCCCTTTTGAAATACTGGGCCCAGGGCATTAGCGAAGTGAGTACCATTGTCTGACGCTATTACTTTTGGGTACCCCCATCGGGGCACAATCTCGGTTGTTATTTTCCTAACTACCGACTCGGCATCTTCTTTCTTAGTAGGATAAGCCTCTACCCATCCTGAGAATCGACACACTATCACTAAGAGGTACCGATACCCGCCCACCCTCAAGTCCCGTCCCATATCTGTGTAGTCAATGCATATCTCTTGAAAGGGTAGTTGGGGAACTGGGAATTTCCCTGGGGGATGAGGTATCCCTCTCTGGGGGTTATGGAGCTGACAGGGAATACAGTTCTAGATTAATTCCTTGGCCATCTTCAAAATGTGGGGGTGATAGTAGTGACTGTCTATGGGGTCGATGGTTACTCGGGGGCCTTGGTGTCCCCGGGAGTGTTCAGAGTGGATCATCAGAGTTAGTGCTCTGGTAGTGATTGCTGGCCGGCCGTCAGGGTGTCGGTAGATTCCCTTCTCGTCTCTCCGGCACTTCTTATGTAGCCATCTGTTTTCTTCTTCTGGACTAGCGTGTCTTTGGGATCTGGGCGAGGTCTTCAATTCCCCCATGGGGACTTTCGTCGGCTTGATTCATTAGTTGGAGGGTTGGGGGCTTGAAGCCCCCGGCATCTTTGGCGGCCTGGTCAGCGGCGTTGTTTCCTTTGGTGATGCTGTCATCTGTTCGGCCATGACCACGGCACTTCATGACCGCCAACTCTCTTGGGCTCTGGATACTTGGGGCCAGTCGGAGTACTAGGTCGGCGTGTTTCACTGGGGCCCCGCCTGATGTCTTCATCCCCCTCTCAATAGCTTGGGAGGCGTTCACATGTACGAGTTCATAGACATAATTGCTGTCGGTATAGATATTCACCTGCAGTCCTGCGGAGTTTTCCAGGGACTCGACCAGGGCTCGTAATTCTGCTCTTTGGGCTGATGGGCGGGTGGTTTCCAGTCCGCTTCGTAGAGTCATCAAGGTCCCGTCTTCCAGGGTCTGTATGATGGCCCATGAGGCCACATTTTCTCCAGCAGGGTTTTTGTAGCAGCACCCGTCTGTGTACCAGGTGTCGCTTGGATCTTCTAAAGGTTCACCTTTCAGGTCGTCTCTGAGTTTGAGGGCTTGCTGTATCCGGGGCCAGCACTGGTGGGGCGTGCCTTTGGTCCCGGCACAGAGATCATCAGACATTTTGGCTCCTTCTGTGGTGTAGGACACGTTGGGGCTCAGCAGTACTTCTTCAACATACTGGGTCTTATTGGCTGTGGTGAGCGCGAAAGCGCTGCTTTCTAACACTTCTTTTACTCCGTGAGAGGTGTGGACCACCGTGGGGTAGTTCAGGGTGATTCCTGCAGTTTTCTTCAGTGTTTGTGCTGTGGCCAGGAGGTGTTTTGCACACGGGGGCAGTCTTTGTTCGCTGGCCTCTGTCGTTTAAAAAACAATAAGACGGACGATGGTAAAAAAGAGAAGAGGCCGGTACAACGAAGGAGGTTTCACCTATGTGTCTGGATTTATTCAACAATTACAAATTACAACACCTGATCAAATGAGCACAGAGTGTGAGGGGCACTTAGCCGATTAGTACTAAAAGCTCGCAAGAGAACTGAGACACCTCTGCATAGAGCCTGTCTCCGGATAAGCGCGCTGAGGGGAGGACAGGTCCTTCTTCTTATAATCAGCAGTTTTCCCCGCCGGTGTCAACCCCCCCCTCCCCCCAGCTAGTTTCAATCATGAGGTGTCTGTTCCCCATTGGTGCTCCAGATGGAGGTTATCGGGGTGAAGTCTTTATTGCAGGCCTTTCCTGCCGTCTGGTTTCAGTTCCTAGTCTTCCAGGGTGAGGTCAAATTCAGTACCATGTACTTTGTCCGCTACGTGTGGGCAACCTATGTTAGTCATTAATCACATGTACTTTTGTCTGCTACGTGTGTGCAATCTGTGTCTGCCATTAAAGACATGAACTTTCATCTGCTACGTGTGTGCTGTGTCAGTCATTAAAGACCTGTACTTTGTCCGCTACGTGGGTGTAATTTGACAGTCATCCGTGATAGGCCCCTCCCTGAGCTACTACCTTACCGTGGTGGAGGGGTTTGCGTGTCCCAATGACCCCCAGGAGCTCCGTTGTCGGGGGCTTTTATGCCCCTGGTAGGGTCACCCATGGCAAACAGGTCCGGGGGGAGGGGCCAGACAAAGGGTAGCTCAGAAGACCCCTTATGATGACTACAACAAATGGTTCTACGTGTCCCTCGCCCGGACGTGGGTCACCGGGGCCTCCCCCTGGAGCCAGGCCTGGGGGTGGGGCTCGGCGGCGAGCGCCTGGTGGCCGGGCCTACACCCACGGGGCCCGGCCGGGCACAGCCCGAAAGGATGACGTGGGACCCCCTTCCCGCCGGCTCACCACCAGCAGGAGGGGCCAAAGGGGTCGGGTGCAGTGCGAGCTGGGCGGCGGCCGAAGGCGGGGACCTTGGCGGTCCGATCCTCGGCTGCAGAAGCTAGCTCTAGGGACGTGGAACGTCACCTCTCTGGTGGGGAAGGAGCCTGAGCTGGTGCGCGAGGTTGAGAAGTTCCGGCTAGATATAGTCGGCCTCACCTCGACGCATAGCAAGGGCTCTGGAACCAGTCTTCTCGAGAGGGGTTGGACTCTCTTCCACTCTGGAATTGCCACTGGTGAGAGGCGCCGGGCAGGGGTGGCAATACTTATTGCCCCCCGGCTTGGTGCCAGTGTGTTGGAGTTTACCCCGGTAGACGAGAGGGTAGCCTCCCTCCGCCTTCGGGTGGGGGGACGGATCCTGACTGTTGTTTGTGCCTATGGTCCAAACAGCAATTCAGAGTATCCACCCTTTTTGGACTCCTTGGAGGGGGTGCTGGAAAGTGCTCCCTCTGGGGATTCCCTCGTTCTGCTGGGGGACTTCAACGCTCACGTTGGCAGCGACAGTGAGACCTGGAGGGGTGTGATTGGGAGGAACGGCCCCCCCGGGGGGGGCATCTCACGGCAGCCAGCGTTTCTGTCGTAGGGTCGGTCTCGCCTGCTCTAATGGCTTCCTCTTCTCCATTTCCACCGTCTGCTTTCACTTGGTGGTGGGAACAGCTTCTCTTCCTCCTCTCCCTCGGACACCTCGTCTTCCACGAAACGGAGGAGTTCGGCCTCTTCTTCTGGGTTCGTGGGGGTCTTCTTCCTGGGGACCGGTTGGGGTCCGGGGCAGGGTCCCTCTATCGCCACCCTGGTGGGTCCCTCCGGGGTTCCCCAGGTCACTGCTACCGGGGCGAATGCTTTGGGGTTTCCTACCACGATGGCAGGGGCTTGCATAGCATAGGGCCCTGGTTGCTTCATCTTGACCTCTGGTCTTGGTCCACAGTCATAAACTTCCCAGTAGTCGATCATGGGCCCCCCGACAGGGCCCCCTCCAGGGACAGGTCGGGGATCTTTCAGGGGTGTTGGGGGTGGACACTGGGGGTAGGGGTCTGGTACGGGGTCGGTGAGGGAGGGGTGTGGGGGGGTGTGGGGGTACAGGGTTAGTACGGAAGGGGTTCAGGGATTCAGGGTTGGCCGGGGAGGGATACTGGGAAGTAGGGCTGGAGGGAGAGGGGTACAGGGACGGGGATGTAGGCTTGGAAGCGGAGGGGTATAGGGATTCGGGGTTGGAAGGGGCGGGGCCCAGGGACTGGGACACGTGTAGACTGCTTCCCGGAGCTTACATACCAAAAATCGTGTTTGTCGTGGTTGTAGCGCCCCCTACAGGGAATTAAAAAAACAACCTTGACACCACGTTTCACGGAAATGTATGAAACTCGGTAGGCACATGTAACAGTCCAAGACCTACAAAAAAGCCTTTTGGACCCATACCCCAATAAGTAAGATATATTAATTTTAATTTTTGTCATTTTTCAATTTTCGCCGCCTATTTGAACAAACTCCTCCCAGGGGATTTGTCGACTGGGCTTCAAATTTTTTTTATACGTTCAGGAGATGGAACTTGAGAAAAGTTGTGCTATTTGCGACTCTACGTCGAAGGGCGTGGCCGTGGCGTGCCGTCAAAATCGGCCATATTCAATAATGTCGTCTTTTTTGCCATTGTATTTCAACAAACTCCTCCCAGGGGATTTGTCGCTTGGGCTTTAAAATTCTTTAGTACACTCAGGAGATGTAACTTGAGAAAAGTTGTGCTATTTGTGACTCTACGTCAAAGGGCGTGGCCGTGGCGTGCCGTCAAATTTGGCCATTTTGAATTCAGTGGTATTCCCATGTTTGGGAACTAACTCCTCCCAGGGATTTTATTTGTTCTGCTTTAAAATTTGTCAGTACACTCAGAAGATGGTGCTGAACAAACGTTGTGCTACTTGCGACTGTACGTTGGAGGGCGTGGCCGTGGCGTTCCGTCAAAATTGGTTCTGTGGTCTTTTTTTCCAATGTTTGTGAACAAACTCCCCCCAGGGAATTTGTTTGTTCTGCTTCAAAATCCATCAGTACAGTCAGAAGATGGTGCTGAACAGAAATTGTGCTCTTTGCGACTCTACGTCAAAGGGCGTGTCCGTGGCGTGTCGTCAAAGTTGGCCATTTTGAATCGAATGTCAAACTGTGATGCTATTTGTGCCATTCCCTAACCCTAATGTTAGCTACTACGAGTCTCCCTGTGAACGCCCCCGTCTACCGCACACTGCATGGACCGCGACGGACACCAACCTGTCGCGACACTATCCACGACACGCCCCGCAGACTCGCCGAGGTCCCGCACACAGCTCCTTGGAGCTTTAATTAGGGACCGAGCCAGTGAAACTGGAAGGTCCCTATTGAAATTGCTTCGTTTATTAGGGACCGAGCCAGTGAAACTGGAAGGTCCCTATTGGTTTTGCTTCGTTTAGTTTTGCTTCGTTTATTACTGTTTCAAAACTTTTGCCGGCGATTTGCACCATCTCAACATATACGAAAACTCTTTTTTATTTGGCAAAGTTATCGGGGCTGGTGAACACTTATATATTCTATGCGTCACATTCATGTCGCACACTTGGAAGACCACTAGGTGGTGCTGTTTTTGAGCATTTTCCGTAACGCTCATAACTCCCGCATACTTGGTCGCACATTCATAAACCTTATATCCATACATGCAGGATTGATTGCTGCAACTCCTCATATAGGCCACGCCCACTTCCGCCTAAATATCTTTTTCGCTACAGCGCAAAAACTCCAACATACTACGTCAAAAATTATAGCCACGTGCATCTTTGTCCGATTCGCACAAAACTTCACACGTAGCATCTGGAGACTGTATCATGAATATAACTCATTGGAAGTATTTTGATATTTCACAAAATAAGCGCGTTATAAATATTTTCATTTATGTCAATTTGACATCAAAAAAGCAAGTGCAATATTTTGCCACATTGGTATGTTGTATCGACACCAAACTTTGGTCAATTGTTCCTTATACCTCCATTAAGCATCGTACAAAATTTTAGGCCATCACCACTAGGTGGCGCTCTTTAAAATTAAGAAGTTTATACCTCCACATCGGCAAGTGCGATTTAAACGAAACTTGGTAGTATGATAGCCCATGGCTCCCTGAGGCTAACGTTTAAAGGAGAAAAAAATTCCGCCACTAGATGGCGCTCTAATGGCAGGCTATATCACTGTGCGAAGACCGTAATAGTTATGAATATGAAATTCACAGGACACGTGGAGACTGCTGCCCAGAGCTCACATACCAAAAATCGTGTTTGTCGTGGTTGTAGCGCCCCCTACAGGACTTTTAAAAAGCAGCCCCGACACCCCGTTTCACGGATATTTATGAAACTCGGTAGGCACGTGTATCAGTCCAAGAGCAACAAAAAAGCCTCTTGGACCCATACCCCAAAACCCACCGGAAGTCAGATATTTGAATTTCAATTTTAGTCATTTTTCAATTTTCGCCTCCTATTTGAACGAACTCCTCCCAGAGGATTTGTCGCCTGGGCTTCAAATTTTTTTTATACGTTCAGGAGGTGGAAGTTGAGAAAAGTTGTGCTATTTGCAACTCTACGTCAACGGGCGTGGCCGTGGCGTGCCGTCAAAGTCGGCCGTATTCAATAATGTCGTCTTTTTTGCAGTTGTATTTGAACGAACTCCTCCCAGGGGAGTTGTCGCTTGGGCTTCAAAATTCTTCAATACACTCACAAGATGTTACTTGAGAAAAGTTGTGCTAATTGCGACTCTACATCGAAGGGCGTGGCCGTGGCGTGCCGTCAAAGTTGGCCATTTTTAATTCTGTGGTATTTTTTTCCCATGTTTGGGAACTAACTCCTCCCAGGGATTTTATTTGTTCTGCTTTAAAATGTGTCAGTACAGTCAGAAGATGGTGCTGAACAAACATTGTGCTCCTTGCGACTCTACGTCAAAGGGCGTGGCCGTGGCGTTCCGTCAAAGTTGGTTCTGTGGTCTTTTTTTCCAATGTTTGTGACCAAACTCCCCCCAGAGAATTTGTTTGTTCTGCTTCAAAATCCATCAGTGCAATCAGAACATGGTGCTAAACAAAGCTTGTGATATTTGCGACTCTACGTCAAAGGGCGTGTCCGTGGCGTGCCGTCAAAGTTGGCCATTTTTAATTCAGTGGTATTTTTTTCCCATGTTTGTGAACAAACTCCCCCCAGGGAATTTGTTTGTTCTGCTTCAAAATCCATCAGTACAGTCAGAAGATGGTGCCGAACAAACATTGTGCTCTTTGCGACTCTACGTCAAAGGGCGTGTCTGTGGCGTGTCGTCAAAGTTGCCCATTTTTAATCGAATGTCAAACTGTGATGCCATTTGTGCCATTCCCTAACCCTAATGTTAGCTACTACGAGTGTCCCTGTGAACGCCCCGGTCTACCGCACACTGCATGGACCGCGACGGACGCCAACCTGTCGCGACACTATCCACGACACGCCCCGACGGACTCGGCGAGGTCCCGCACACAGCTCCTTGGAGCTTTAATTAGGGACCGAGCCAGTGAAACTGGAAGGTCCCTATTGAAATTGCTTCGTTTATTATTATTATTATTAGGGACCGAGCCAGTGAAACTGGAAGGTCCCTATTGAAATTGCTTCGTTTATTATTAGGGACCGAGCCAGTGAAACTGGAAGGTCCCTATTGAAATTGCTTCGTTTATTATTATTATTCTTTTTCTCCGTCTTTGCCGGCGATTTGCACCATCTCAACGTATACATTTGACTGTTTTTATTTGGCAAAGTTGTCGGGGCTGGTGAAAACTTATATATTCTATGCGTCACGTTCATGTCGCACACTTGGAAGACCACTAGGTGGCGCTATTTTTGACCAAATTCCGTAACGCTCATAACTCCTGCATACTTGGTCGCATATTCATAAACCTTATATCCACACATGCACGAAACATTGCTGCACCTCCTCATATAGGCCACGCCCACTTCCGCCTACATTTTTTTTTCGCTACAGCGCGAAAACTCGCAAATACT
>JAOPHQ010004356.1:0-7500 GCA_030340625.1 Merluccius polli
AAATAAACAAACCCCTTTAACAATCTTGCTTTTATCGGCGGATGGAGGACTTTGTTAATGAAAGAAACAGTGGGGGTTAAAAAGGCAATAACAGAGTCATGGACGCTATTGAAACAGGACAGAGCTGAGGTGTCAGAGTGAGAAAACCAATCTAACGTGACCAGGCAGGAGGGACAGCGAGGTAATGTAGTGGTCCACATTCAACATGCACAAACAAATACAATAAACAATTCTCTCAGGGGTTTGGAAAACCGCCGTTTCTGACTGAACCTCTTCTGATCCAGACTCACTGCTGGGCTATCATTGTCCAGCGTCCCCTTTTGGGCAGAAACATTTGAAATCCCCTCACGTCCCGTCTCACAGGTTTATCAGACAGGATAGGGTCGATGGCAGCCGATGACTAACTGACACCGAGTATCTCAATAAAATGGTAGAATAAAACATATTTTCATCTTATATGGATAATTAACGATACGCTTAGCTTGTTCCAAAAATAACGATGGAGGAGAGTTGTGGAAATCCATGTTGGGATTTGTTCCCGTCAGACACCGACGGCCATTAGTCATCAACGGATATTGGCTGATACCTATGGTCTGCCGAGAAAGTGTGATCATGATGAAGATAATTTTACCAACCCAAAAAGTTAGCTTGGCACATCAACAATAGGTAAGGACATAACCGTCCTGACTCCCTTCCAGGAAACAGACAAATGAGAGCCATGCCAATTCCCTTCTGTAAATATATATAATGTATATTTATTCTTTATGAATTGCCTTTGAATGCTTATGTGTGATTCAATAATAATAATAATAATTCATTCTGCTTGTCCAGAGAGATGGCTGTGGAGTCAATCTGTTACATGAACTGATTATCAGGCAGATGCGGGTCCAAGAAGAGGAATCCTTCATCCAGGTCCAGCTGAACCAGGTTTGTGTTGAGATGACAAACAAGCAAACAGGCTGAGCAGGCTGAGAGAGCAACGACGGCTAGCCAGGCTGGTGAAGGCCAGGTGGAGATACGTCCACCACCATCCATCATCCCCCCAACCTGGGTCAGCGACACCGCCACCATCTCCACCACTTATGATAATTTTGACAGAATCAGCCAAGTACATTTTTAACACCCAGGTAGTCAGGGAAAATGACAACAGGAAGAGTAAATGTAAATGCCAGCACCCAGACATCAGTCATGCCCCGCCTAGTGGTAGAGCAGCATCACAGGGAGCGATGTTTGGTGTGCACATGGGGATAAACGTCGGTCTCCCACCACCCATTTGCAGTTGGAGGTTCAGGTCAAGCTTTCTTTTCAAAGGTTGGGGTTGTGCCAGCATTAATTCATCCAGTCCCATTAGGCCAGGACCTGAGTTGTTAAAATCAAGTAAGGCCAGTACAACATGGTGTTCGCAAGCCAAGGCTGGCAATAGTCAAGACACCCACAAAACAACCAGTGGTAAGAGCAGCTACCTTTTAGCCGGGCTGACGGTGTCCATGAGGGTAATAACAAGGCTTTAAAGACCAGACGACAGAAAAAGGATAGAGAAGGTAATAGGAACGGTCAGAAAAGCGCAGCCACAGTTGGTAGAGGCACAACAGCCGGGAGTAGACGCCTGGTGGGAGCTTGGGGGAAGTTACAGATGGAGGACAAATCACTTAAAATAACAGTGTCGCAGAAGTAGACTGGATGTAAACCGGCCTTCACTAGCTGAGGAGAGTGATGTAGTTGTACCATGAGCCAGAAGGGGTGCTGAGGAGGAGCAGCATGTGGTACCGTGTGGAGATAGACGCCGTCGATGTCATAGCGTGCATTGGGTAGGTCACCTGGGTACTGTTAAAACATTAGATCACACTGCCAACAGGTTCTTCTGGCCAGGGTTGAATACTGATGTCCAAGGATTTTGTAAATCATGTCCTGAGTGTTGGTTAGCGTCCAGCCATTTCCATTAGAGCATATACCTGTAACTGCCACTCTCTAGAATAGGCATGGACATTGTCGGCCCAATATATTATTATAGGTACATCCTTGTAGTCTGTGTGTCGTTACACAGAAGCTTTCCCGTTGAGACGTGTCACTAGCCGTGACATAACACAAGCCCTCTTACAGCTATGTTCCCGTGTAGGCATTCCCCAAGAAGTGGTGAAACAGGTGTACAGTTCGTGAGGCATACAAGGTGTGTGGACTACCCCCCTACCACCCACAGACCAATCGACTGGTCGAAAGACGCAATCAGACTCTGAAGGCCATGCTCAGGAAGTGTGTTGCCTAGAATAGGAAGGACTGGGATTGTTGGCTGCCTTACCTGTTGTTTTCCTACAGGGAGGCTCCCCAAGCGTCAAACAGGCTTCTCACCGGCTTCTGTATGGATGGCAATCCTTCGTGACACCTGGGAACAGCCTGCAAGGGCACCAGCGGTTTCCGGTTCTTCAGTACGTGCCCCAGATGCGGGAGAAGCTGGAGCAAGATGTCAGAGTCGGTTTGGTTTAATATGGAGGCCGCCCAGAAAAGGCAGGAAGACTTTTTGGACTGGAGAGCGAGAACCAGGAAGGTTCGAAGTTGGGCAAGAAGTCCTGCTACTCCTTCCTACATCTGAGATCAACCTGCCTGATAGCAAAAAACACAATTAAAGGGCAACTATGACAATGTTTTGGGATATATTGTCAATATATTTTTGTCCTCCAACCCAATGACCTGCAGTAAACCACCACCACTTTTCTGTTACCCCCCCCCCCCCCCACCCGGGTTAAAAGCAACGAAGCAGCCTCTCTCCAGCCTTCATAAAGCCCCCCTGCCGCTTCACTTGTTTCCCCTGATCTTTTTTTTTTTTTTTGTTATGTTTTTGCTCGCTGTGCGCAACACACAACCTATTTCTTCACATTTACATTACTCTCCTCACTGACGGAGCATCTCAGTCATTGTGCATCTGAGACGTTGCCGCCGGCCCCTGGGAGGGGGGGGAGGGAGGTGGGGGGGGGATGATGATGGGGGCGGCGGGCAGTCGGGGACCATTAGCACTGGGACCAGGGATAAGAGAGAGAGAGAGGGAGAGAGAGGGAGAGAGAGGGAGAGAGAGAGAGAGAGAGAGAGAGAGAGAGAGGGGGGAGGACAGAGTGGCCAGGCACAAGGCTCTAACCTCCCTCCGGAAACAAACCTGGAAAGTGGCTCGGCGGCGAAGGCTGCTGCTGCACATCAAGCCAATGTTCGCATTGTGGGGGACTCAAAGTGTTTTTGTGCACACAAACACAAACACACACACACACCAAACACAAAATGAATAATAAAAAAAGGAAAAGAAGGGAGAAGATGCAAACACGAGGCAGAGACACACTCGGGTGAGCATGCACACGCGGCGGTGTGCGCTGCCCTTGGATGCCTCACCTTCGGGGGGTTTCTGGGAGCGAGGTGTGGGGAGGTGGAGAGGTATTATTCAGGGCCACACGGCTGCTGCAAGGGCCCAGGGCCCGGTTCCCCAAACCCCAGACCCCTCCACCGCCGCCGCCGCAGCCGCAGCCGGCGCTTGTTTGCTTACTCGCTCCATCGGAGGGAGGCTCTCCCTTAGCGCTTCGCCGTGCTCATGTACCGGTCTGTCCATCAACAACATCCGTCAAAACCAAGAACCGTGGAGGAAACTGTGTCACCGCCACCGAGTTCAAAAGTGCACAGAGCAGCGAAGACGGAGGAGGAGACCCTGGGAAACGCGTTATATTTTTGTTTTCCCAGTCACAGTAAAACTGAAGTGTTCACAAAGCCCATTGGCAGTTCCCAGAATGCCATCAAACCTGAGTGCAATTTCCATCTGGGCATGGGGACATAACAGCCATGAGCTTGCAGTATATGACTTCATCTGCAAAGCCAATTTTCCTAAAGGCAAAATAAATCATATGTTTGCTCCTGTGTACATTAGGCCCTTATGAAGGATCTAGGACCGAGGGGCTGCTCAAGCCAACAATAACTAAGCAAATAAATAGATGAATAAATGAATAAAAGGCAATGTTTGATGTTTGGCATCTCATTTCAGAATTGAAATGTATTCCTTGACGCAACGCTGTGTGCAGCAGTCCAGGGTTTTCTCTTCAATGTCTTCAAGGAGGTCAATTTATCCTGCGTCTCACGAAGGTACATCCGGTTCAATTTTCCCGGAAAATAAACAAGGGAACAAATGTGAATGTAAACTTGACAAAAAAAAACCCTCTTCTTCCTGTCCTGGTCGTTTAGCAGGGATGTGTAGACAGACAGACAGACAGTGGTGCGGCGGTGGAGGGATAAAAACCCCCCCACAGCAGTCTTAATGGATTATTTAACAGGACACATCCGCTCGGTGCGGCCGCTCGCCGGCTGTTTCGCAGCCGGTGTCGCTGTGGCGTTGCCGCCAAGTGTCCCGACGTGACAGCTGGCACACCTGATACATCTGATTGGATTTGTGCAATCAGCGGGCGACACGCTCCGGGGCTAACCAGAGTGGAGAAAGGGCATGGGTGGAGGAGGAGGAGGTGGAGGTGATGGGGATGTGCGTTTTATATAAGGGGGTCAGTGTGGAAATAATTGCAGCGTGTCAAGGGCACCTTAGGTTTTAGTGCCAAGACTAGACGACTGTAATTATTTTTTATTTTAGGTCAGGTTTTTTTTGTTATCAGTGATGTCAGATGGATGTCATTGAGGAGCAGCTAGGGGTTATGCATCTCCTACAGGAGGATACCCACAGGTTACTGCGGATACGGCGAATACACTGTATAAAACAATCAAATGAAATAAAACAATAAAAGCGCGGTACCTTTTTGAAAAGGAAGTCAAACACCGGAGCCACTCTGCACTGTCTTGTGCTGAGGGACTTTAACAGTAATACGACTCTGATTGAGTGATTTCTTTTGACGTCCAAGCAATGATTTTTACATACAGCATGGGGGCTGCAAACCTCGTCGTCAGGCGCACTGAAACGCTGCTGAAAAGGAGCACTTTGAATTTTGACGTTAAGTTGTTTGTCTTTACTAATAAGGAAAGAAGTGGAAACACTGTAATAGCGTTGGATGACTAGCGGTGGTCAACAGTTGCCCGCACTAACGGTACAGTAAAGTAATGAGATGAGTAATACGAGTCATACTAACATGAGGAGATAAGATAGATGGGATGCTACTTCCACATGGATCACGAATTCTGACCAACTCCCACCCAGGCCCAATTATGTCCACGCGACGGGAACTCACTGGGCGAGTCCACAAAGGCGCGTGTGACAAATGACGGGAGCGCATGTGACTTTGTGCTTTGTGTGAGCGCCAGCCTTTGCTGCGGCGTGTCCTTCCACATCACATACCCACACATGGAAAGGGGCCAACGACGGAGAAGAGGCGATGAGTGTGTGAGGTGAGGCTACACAGAGGGTCCACAGAGCGCAGGAGGACTTCACTTTCGTCGTTCACTTCTGGCCTTCTTGAAAAGCATCTCGAAAGCGCACTGAATATTCTCCAATAAACACAGGCCGTAGATAAAGGTCACCGAACCGAACCGGGGGGGGGGGGGGGGGAAGTGGAGGAGGAGGAGGAAGCTCCTGAGAGATGAGATTCGGAGACAAGAAGTGGACGAAGAGAGGCCGTCCGAGTGGAGGTGAACTGCAAGTGGAGGCCCCGCGGCCGATTACTCCACTTGATCCATGAAATAGTCTGTGGGTGACCTTGGACGGCCTGAGCCGTATTCACAGCGCCGCAAAACACTGTCATGTTGCACATCCTGGGCCGGCAGCAGATCGCTGATCTGAACACACACACAGCCC
The DNA here is from genome assembly GCA_030340625.1 of Merluccius polli. Taxonomy (NCBI): domain Eukaryota; kingdom Metazoa; phylum Chordata; class Actinopteri; order Gadiformes; family Merlucciidae; genus Merluccius; species Merluccius polli. The sequence continues at coordinate 5,759 of JAOPHQ010004356.1, forward strand.
TCAGCCTCCTGACCCTGAAGGACGCCGGCAGGCTTCGCTTCGGCACACCGGTGCCCATAAAACACCCAAAGCAATTATGTAATTTCTTCACGCCTCTGGTACAGTTGAGGCGACTTCATTTCTGTTGTTTTGTTCTGTGTGTGTGTGTGTGTGTGTGTGTGTGGGGGGGGGGGTTGGCTTTAAGGAGGCTGTGCTTCCCTCTCTCTCCAAGCTTGTCCTACACCTTCAAACAACACAGATGCTCCTGATTGAGGCAATCACAAGTGTGTGTAGCCGTGTTGGCGTGTTGGAGGGGGACTCGCATTTTGTTGTGATTCAATAAAATGTCACGGGGGTGATTTAGGAGGCAGCATTACTCTTTAAGAGAGCGCCGCCCGGCCCGGGAACGCGGGTTCTCCGGTTAAATGATGTGGTGGTGGCGCCCGGCACCGCACCGCACACACACCCAGACTGCGTTGCTGCATTTCACGTGTGAGGATACCCTACTGATGGCGTTTTAACGCGCGCCGTGATTTGTGAGGTGCTGCGCGCATGATCGCATTCCTGCCAGCGCTGTGTGTGTGTGTGTGAGTGTGTGTGTGTGTGTGTGTGATCTCCTGCAGAAAACAAAATAAAAACCACAGTGGAAATGTTTGTGTGCGCTTCAAGCTGGGGAAATAGCAGGGGGGGGGGGGGGGGGGGTGTACTACAACTCAATTGTGGTTCTCTGCGAGGCGCTAAAGGAGCATTTAAACACAACACTAGGGATGTTAACAATCAGCCATTTCACCGTTAACTGACAATTGAATTTTGATCAGTTAAACGGTAAAAAAACAAACAAAAAAAAAAACACCAAAGAAAGCAAAATACTTTCCATTTCAACATTCGGTTGTAAGGGCTGGCCACAAATATTCCAATAACCCAAGTATCCTTCATTAGTTTCACATTGTTCGAAAACCTTTGGTTGGGCACGCCGCCGTCTGTTCCCCCGCGCGGTCATTTACCCTCGCCGCACGCCGCCACTTCCACGCGGCGAGTTGTCACTGGGAGCACTTCAAACTGACCCACAGCCCGTTAGCCGACTGCCTGCTATCTGCTCATCGTAATCGAGTGCTTTCATGTTTTATTTTATGATGAGATGATACATAGCCAGTCGGCACATGACTGACAAAACGCTGGATTTGAACAGGTGTAGGCGCCATTTCAAAACTGTGGTGGATATGTTAAAAGTTTGTAACATAAAATAAGACGTTTTGTTTTGATTCAAAGTCTTTCCTTCAAGCAGGGAAAGATTTGATATTTCATTAGTTGATGTCGATTTATTTTAATGAACTATTCAAACGTACAGTCAGATTATCCAAAGCTTGAAATTTGAAATGATGTGTTCCTCCTTTCCAAAGAGAAGGAAGTGACAGAATAATTACAGGTCACACACTTTGGTTCATTCTTATCTGTGAATGGCTGGTGAACTTCATGTCAGCCGGACTAAACTTTCTAAATTAGCATCTGGACACAATTTAACACCCATGTCTTCCTCCACACACACACACACACACACACACACACACACACACACACACACACACACACACACACACAAACACACAGATATACATACGCTCCACAACACACATACAAGCACACATGTACCCCGCTTCATGGCTCATACATATCATACATACCATACATACATATACTATATATATATATATATACAGTATATATATATATATATATATATATATATACATACCATACATATA
>JAOPHQ010004356.1:12500-22500 GCA_030340625.1 Merluccius polli
AGATTCGACGTCGTATAACAACTACTTCAAAGTTAACTTAAAAGGCTGCGATTATTCACACCTAATGTTAAATTAAATCCCCCAACAGGCAGAAAACGATCTGCTCACCGAGGGAAAAGGAAGACAAAAGGTACTGAAACGGAGACGGAGAGACAATGAGAAGGAGAGACGAGACGGAGAGACAATGAGAAGGAGAGACGAGACGGAAACAACGAGACGGAGACAACGAGACGGAGACAACGAGACGGAAAGACGAGACGGAGAGACGAGACGGAGACAACGAGACGGAGAGACGAGACGGAGAGACAATGAGAAGGAGAGATGAGACGGAGTGACGAGACGGAGAGACAAGACGGAGAGACGAGACGGAGACAACAAGACGGAGACAACAAGACGGAGACAACGAGACGGAGAGACGAGACGGAGAGACAAGACGGAGAGACAAGACGGAGAGACGCGACGGAGACAACGAGACGGAGACAACGAGACAGAGAGAGGAGACGGAGACAACGAGACGGAGACAACGAGACGGAGAGACGAGACAGAGACAACGAGACGGAGAGACGAGATGGAGAGACGAGACGGACAGACGAGACGGAGAGAAAACAAGATGGAGAGACGAGACGGAGACAACGAGATGGAGACAACAAGACAAAGAAACGAGACGGAGACAACGAGACGGAGAGACGAGACGGAGACAACGAGACGGAGACAACGAGACGGAGAGACGAGACGGAGAGACGAGACGGAGAGACAATGAGAAGGAGAGATGAGACGGAGAGATGAGACGGAGTGACAACGAGACGGAGAGACAAGACGGAGAGACGAGACGGAGACAACAAGACGGAGACAACGAGACGGAGAGACGAGACGGAGAGACAAGATGGAGACAACGAGACGGAGAGACAAGACGGAGACAACGAGACGGAGAGACGCGACGGAGACAACGAGACGGAGACAACGAGACGGAGAGACGAGACGGAGAGACAACGAGATGGAGAGACGACACAGAGAGACGAGACAGAGACAACGAGACGGAGAGACGAGACGGAGAGACGCGACAGAGACGAGACGGAGACAACGAGACGGAGAGACGAGACGGAGAGACAACGAGATGGAGAGACGACACGGAGAGACGAGACAGAGACGAGACGGAGAGACGAGACGGACAGACGAGACGGAGAGACAACAAGATGGAGAGACGAGATGGAGAGACGAGACAGAGACAAAGATATGGAGAGACAAAGATACGGAGAGACGAGATGGAGAGACGAGACGGAGAGACGAGACAGAGACAAAGATATGGAGAGACAAAGATACGGAGAGACGAGATGGAGAGACGAGACGGAGAGACGAGACGGAGACAACGAGATGGAGACAACAAGACGGAGAAACGAGACGGAGACAACGAGATGGAGAGACGAGACGGAGACAACGAGACGGAGAGACGAGACGGAGAGACGAGACAGAGACAACGAGACGGAGAGACGAGTCGGAGAGACGAGACAGAGACAACGAGACGGAGAGACGAGACGGAGAGACGAGACAGAGACAACGAGACAGAGAGATGAGACGGAGAGACAAGACGGAGAGACGTGACGGAGACAACGAGACGGAGACAACGAGACAGAGACAACGAGACAGAGAGATGAGACGGAGAGACAAGACGGAGAGACGTGACGGAGACAACGAGACAGAGACAACGAGACGGAGTGACGAGACGGAGAGACAACAAGACGGAGAGACGAGACGGAGACAACGAGATGGAGAGACGAGATGGAGAGACGAGACAGAGACAACGAGATGGAGACAACAAGACGGAGAAACGAGACGGAGACAACGAGATGGAGAGACGAGACGGAGACAACGAGACGGAGAGACAAGACGGAGACAACGAGATGGAGACAACAAGACGGAGAAACGAGACGGAGACAACGAGACAGAGAGACGAGACGGAGACAACAAGACGGAGAGACGAGACGGAGAGACGAGACAGAGACAAAGATACGGAGAGACAAAGATACGGAGAGACAAAGATACGGAGAGACAAAGATACGGAGAGACAAGATGGAGAGACGAGACAGAGAGACGAGACGGAGACAACGAGATGGAGACAATGAGACGGAGAGACGAGACGGAGACAACGAGAAACTGTCCAACGCGAGCTTCCTTGATTGACTGGTTCACCACCAGTAACATGTATATTATATATATATATATATATATATATATATATATATATATATATATATATATATATATATGTATATATATATATATATATATATATATATATATATATGTACATTTAGTGCCATGAGCACTTTACATTTTCCACGTTGTGCCGTTCAGTTTCCCCTGAATCTGTTGAAGTGTAAAAGCTGTTTGTGGTGTTAATCATCCCCATTAAGCTCATTTCTCATTTCATTGACGGCCCTTTTAATCAGCGCCTCCCCCGGTGCGCCGGCTCCAGTGCACTTGGATCGCTTCAGGAATCGTAATCCAGAGCAGCGCTTTGAAAGCAACTCAGAAATAGGCCGGAAACTTTCCGACGAACACATCGAAACCTTCTGGGCCCATGAAAAAAAAAAACGCTATTCTCAGCTGGGGTTCCTACTGTGTTTGTTTTGAATCAGAGTTGCTCTCAGTTTGCAATCCAACCTGATATCAAATATCAATCAATATCCCAAAACAAAAACTAAAAAAAAGTTTAATATCCGGGGTTTTACATCCTGTCCTGACAGGTTAACATCCTGTCCTGACAGCGAGCGAGCGCCCCGACTCCCGCGTTTCATCGTTCGCTCGCCGTCCACGCTGGAGGCGTTAAATATGCACTTCTCTTCTCTTACGTCAAACACACAGCGAGATCACACATCTTCTCATTTGAACTCAACGAATCAGCCGTTCCTCGTATGTGACTTCCTGTCCTACAGAGCAGGACAGGAAGTCAATAGAAACCGGGGGCGTCCGGAAACAGAAAGACACTCCGGACGCTCCATCAGCGATTGAACTGATGTTGAAATGTCCATGTGGCTGCTCCAGCTCTCTGAGCACGTCCTCCCCTCTCTCTTGTGACACAACCCCCCCCCCCCCCCACACACACACACACACACTCACACACACACACACACACACACACACCTTCACATCCCCACAGAGACGGCCGGACCGGCGCTTACGAAGGCCGGGCTGTGGGCTGTGGACCGTGACCCGGGGCCAGGGGGGGTTGAGTCAGCAGCAGCAGCCCAGGATTTACAGCGTTCGTCTAAAACCAGAACACCAGAGCCTGTGCAACCATGGACACAAAGGGGAGAGAGAGGTGGGAAGGCCCATCAGAGAGGGGGAGAGAGAGAGAGAGAGAGAGAGAGAGGGGGGGTCAAGAGAGAGAGAGAACAAGAGAAAGTGAGACGAGAGAGACGAGAAAGAGTCGAGGGAGAGACGAGAAAGAGAGTCAAGAGAGAGTCAAGAGAGGGTCAAGAGAGAGAGAGAGAACAAGAGAAAGAGAGATGAGAGAGAGTCGAGAGAGTCGAGAGAGTCGAGAGAGAGACGAGGAAGAGAGTCGAGGGAGAGACGAGAAAGAGAGTCGAGAGAGTCAAGAGAGAGAGAGAGAACAAGAGAAAGATAGACGAGAGAGAGAGACGAGAGAGAGAGAGAGAGAGAGAGAGAGAGAGACGAGAGAGAGAGAGAGAGAGAGAGAGAGAGACGAGAGAGAGAGAGAGAGAGAGCAAGAGAGGGTCAATAGAGAGAGAGAGAACAAGAGAAAGAGAGTTGAGAGAGAGAGTCGAGAGAGAGACGAGAAAGAGAGTCGAGAGAGAGAGAGAGAGAGAGACGAGAAAGAGAGTCAAGAGAGAGAGAGATGAGAGAGAGAGAGAGAGAGAGAGAGAGAGAGAGAGAGAGAGAGAGAGTGTTTAGTGTGGGGGGGGGGGGGGGGGGGGGTATCACAGCTCTTTGATTACCTTGAAATATACCCCAGCGAAAATCGATGGCCCAAACGGCTGGCAGCCGGGTCTTCACGCCCATTACCATAGCATCAGGCTCAGGGCGGGATCTGATGCCCTCGCCGGGCGCTGATCGAGACTTTTTACCAGCAGGTGTGAGGGTTGAATTCCTCTTCTTTTTTTTTTTGTCCAGCAAAGTGCGCCAGTTCCCTGAGACCTCATCTGCACATGTGCAGTTTGAGTCAACTTCCAGCTGAAATACACGGACGAAATTAAGAAATGATGCCACATCTGGCCGCCTTAAAATTTCTGGCTTTGAACCCGGTTCGAACCCTGCAATGTCAGCGCCTGTAGGAACGCATCCCATGAGCAAGATGCCAAAACCCCCCTACCTGCTGCTGGATGACATCACTGGTCTAAGCTGTAGCTGTAGCATCAGGTAGCTGATGTTCTGCATCAGCGTAATGGGGATCCTAATAAAATCCTACTCCTAAATTGCGTGAACGGTTTGTCTAAAACGCACACAAAGAGTAAACAGTGAATAGTTTGTTTCCGACGGGTTTTGTGTTGCTTATTACATCTTCTAAGACTGTTAGATTTAAACTTAAAAAGGTTGACTCACTGAGGGTTCAGGCAATTAGGACCTGCCCCCGTTTCCTTAAAAAAAATGTGTGTGTGTGTGTGTGTGTGTGCCGTAAATCTCTGCAGATGCTTTATTCATATGCAAAGGGGATCTTTGCTTATCTCAACTTTCTGCTCTTGACAAAGACAATTCATCACTGTGGGATACATTCGGTCGCGTAGCAACACGCAATTATGCATGCTATCTTGAGAAAGAGATACCCACTCGCTCGCTCCTTCTGTCATCCACCTCCTCCCATGCCTCCACCTTCATTTAAACACAACTCCTCAGCGAGTCGTATTATTTTCTCCGGGAGTAGACAAGATAAACAGACCCATTAGGGGTGTCAAGCGCTGATTTACAGCGTTCTGTCAAACGCGCCCGGCAACACAAACGTATCAAGTCAGATTCAAGACCAAAAGTACACAGAGTGATGGAAAAGAAAATGTGAACACGATACCACTCAAGAGGAAAAGTACCAAAAAAACTAAAAAAAAGTCTAAAATCGGCTATTTTGCGTGGGTGGAGCGAGAGGGCTCGGATCAAGCGATACGCTGCGGAGCAGAAGACAGACCTGCGTAACTCTTCCCTGTGTAATGCCCAGCGTGTGTGTGTGTGTGTGGGCATGTGCGTGTGTGTGTGTGTGTGTGTGTGCGTGTGTGTGTGTGTGCTGTGTGTGTACATGTTTGTGCATGTGCCCCAGAGAGACCGGAGGAGGTCTGGAGGAGTGCAGCGGAGATAGGGAGGAGGTCTGTTGTTGCTTCCTTGAGCGCCGGTACGGTGAAAGACGAAGCTGCACATCAGTCCTGTGATGTCATCACTGACATTCAAGCACAACATCAGCAAAGCGTAGCGCTCCCACAGCCGCCCCCCCCCCCCCCCCCCCCCCCCCCCCCCCCCCCCCCCCCCCCACGCCTCATTGTGGAGGAGCTGTGCACACACTCAAAACACAGGAGCTACAAGGTCAGGCCAAACCGTACAGAAACCACTGTACATGTTCATCCATTTAAGCACCACTGAAGACTGAATAGCTGCTTAACCGCCAAGCAGTTATTAGCGAGCTGCTGCTATACACTTTGGGTTCGCCTCACATGGTCAATAAAAAAATATAGGCTTGAGCATTGAGCTTGGTCGACGCTTTTGCACACAACGCCTCCACACAACGCCACTTCTTATATTATGTTCAACTTAAAACCACGCAGTGTTATGGCGAGCGCTGCCCCGCTTCTTGAAGGCGAAGAGTGCGAGTTGAACAAACGTTGTTTCTAATCTAAATTCGGGTTTGTTCCTGAAATGTTCCCATTATGTTTTCTCTAATAATACGACCTCACAAGGGAGGTTATTCATCATGTTTTGCAGATAAGACCCCGTTTCCGAGACATAATCAAGTGCTGAAAACTCATTAGTAATTCCAGCATACTTCATTTAATGGCGTCCTGATTGGGTTCTTGGATGTTCAAGTAGACCTTCGCTTGTCACCCTGCATGATAATGTGTGTGGATACTTGTGGAGATCAGATGCTTCGAGTTTGTCCTCATAACGCTTTGCTTGTCTTATCTAAGTGTGAGTGTCAAGCTCACATTTTCCGGACTCTGGGGTCCTTACATCCTTACATCCCAGGTCCTTACATCCTTACATCCCAGGTCCTTACATCCTTACATCCCAGGTCCTTACATCCTTACATCCTTACATCCCAGGTCCTTACATCCTTACATCCCAGGTCCTTACATCTTTACATCCCAGGTCCTTACATCCTTACATCCCAGGTCCTTACATCCTTACATCCTTACATCTTTACATCCCAGGTCCTTACAATGTTACATCCTTACATCCCAGGTCCTTACATCCTTACATCCCAGGTCCTTACATCCTTACATCTTTACAACCCATGTCCTTACATCTTTACATCCCAGGTCCTTACATCCCAAGTCCTTACATCCTTACATCCCAGGTCCTTACATCCTTACATCCCAGGTCCTTACATCCTTACATCCCAGGTCCTTACATCCTTACATCCCAGGTCCTTACATCCTTACATCCTTACATCCCATGTCCTTACATCCTTACATCCCAGGTCCTTACATCCTTACATCCTTACATCCCAGGTCCTTACATCCTTACATCCTTACATCTTTACATCCCAGGTCCTTACAACGTTACATCCTTACATCCCAGGTCCTTACATCCTTACATCCTTACATCCCAGGTCCTTACATCCTTACATCTTTACAACCCATGTCCTTACATCTTTACATCCCAGGTCCTTACATCCCAAGTCCTTACATCCTTACATCCCAGGTCCTTACATCCTTACATCCCAGGTCCTTACATCCTTACATCCCAGGTCCTTACATCCTTACATCCCAGGTCCTTACATCTTTACATCCCAGGTCCTTATATCCTTACATCCCAGGTCCTTGCATTCTTACTTCCCAGGTCCTTACATCTTTACATCCCAGGTCCTTACATCCTTACATCCCAGGTCCTTACATCCTTACATCCAAGGTCCTTACATCTTTACATCCCAGGACCTTACATCTTTACATCCTTACATCCCAGGTCCTTACATCCTTACATCCCAGGTCCTTACATCCTTACATCCTTACATCCCAGGTCCTTACATCCTTACATCCCAGGTCCTTACATCTTTACATCCCAGGTCCTTATATCCTTACATCCCAGGTCCTTGCATTCTTACATCCCAGGTCTTTACATCTTTACATCCCAGGTCCTTACATCCTTACATCCCAGGTCCTTACATCCTTACATCCAAGGTCCTTACATCTTTACATCCCAGGTCCTTACATCTTTACATCCTTACATCCCAGGTCCTTACATCCTTACATCCCAGGTCCTTACATCCTTACATGTGTTTGCATGGCTCTGTTATGGTTTTTCATGTGCCTGGTTATGTTCTTGAGTATTGTCAGTAAGTTACAATAAAGCCTTTACTGACACCATCAAAGGTGTTAGAAAGACATGAATCAGAGACTGAAAAAGATATCCTTTGTAAGATCATACGTGAGAGACTGTGCAAGGGAATTAACCAAGCAAGCGCAGCGCAGCGCAGCCCCACACACTTCCGCACTTTTAAAAGAAAACATCATTTGCTTTTGTCATGAATTAATAGAAACGTGTTCAACTATTAAACACAAAGATGATAAAGATGCACAGAGATGCTATGAATGACACTTTTCCACTATCCATGTTCATGGCTAGAAAAGCAACTCACCCCCCCCCACGCTCAAGCATCAACAACACTTCACAGCCTGAACCCTTGGGTTTTGAACAGGAGGAAACTGAAGGGAAAGGGCAGCAGCAGCAGAAGGCGAGATACGAGAGACGAGACCCTTTGGGGTTTGGTACAAAAACAAGAAGATGAAGGCGGCGCGGCGTGCGGCAACGCCACGAGCCTCGCACCGCGGACCGCTTGCCATTGCAACACAAAAAGAAATCCCCAAAATAATAGCATCCCCGCCTGCGAGGTTCGAAACACAAAGAGAGGCAGGCAGAAACAGCGAAACCCGAGGACAACGAGGCGGCGGCCGGGCGCAGACCGGGACGTTGATGGACGCCACTCCATGACACCCGTGACACCCGGCTGCACGCGGCGCTTACGACTCCTGAATAAACGCCATAGACATTTTTACGTCTCTGATTAGGAGAGGGGAAGCGTTTTAGCTATGGCCTTTGGTTTTGTTTATTTGCCTGCCTCCATCCTTCTAATTAGATGTAATTGACGCACGCGTATTGTGCAAGTGAGGAGCAGTTAGTCAATTGAGGTGCGACAAATTAATCGCCGGTTCTGAAGCAACCGGTTTTATACAGGACCAAAGAACAGTCCACTTCTTTCTTTAATTTTTGTGTTTGAACAGCTGCCAGCTGGCGAAGGCCAATGCGCTTTGCTTTGGAGACCAGGCAGCAGCGACATCCTTGATTACAATGCAATCACAGTCTGATTGAACGTCCTCAATAAAAACACAAGTCAGTTCCCTCTGTACGCTGTGTGTGTGTGTGTGTGTGTGTGTGTGTGTGGGTGTGTGTGGCTGCGGCAGTTACTGGTGATTAGTAGTTACGTTGCACTAAGTAGTTACACATTTAGCTCCAGTCACACACCCATCGTGTTTTGTTAGTTGTAAGTCTCATCATTCGAGAGACCTTGAACAGCTGTAAGATAACAGAGGAAGAAGTGGGCCGACATAATTTGGTCCCCGGTGTTTTCAGAGCTCTGGGGATTTGGGAGGAGTAGTAACGCATCATAAAGCTCAGGGAGGGGTTGCTAATACACCGGTTCGTCTTGGATAGCAACGCTTTTTGTTTTTTGTACATGAATTAGTTGAACATTTTGACTGCATTTGATCGTGTTTCATGGTATTTGTCCCATAGTTGCTCCAGCAGAAACGTGGAAATGGACATGAAGCCAAGAGACTGAGCGACGACTCCCTCAACCTCGCTCTCAATCCGGCTAATAAACTACAATCAGGCTAATAAACTACAACTCCACAATCAGGCTACTGAACTACAACTCCACAATCACGCTAATAAACTACAACTCCACAGTCAGGCTAATAAACTACAACTCCACAGTCAGGCTAATAAACTACAACTCCACAGTCACGCTAATAAACTACAACTCCACAGTGACGCTAATAAACTACAACTCCACAGTGACGCTAATAAACTACAACTCCACAGTCACGCTAATAAACTACAACTCCACAATCAGGCTAATAAACTACAACTCCACAGTCACGCTAATAAACTACAACTCCACAATCAGGCTAATAAACTACAACTCCACAGTCACGCTAATAAACTACAACTCCACAATCACGCTAATAAACTACAACTCCACTGAATCCCCCAAAATAGCCAAACTAAGACGGTTCTAATTGTGGCGCTAAGCTGAAGGGTGATATTTTGGCGATGAGTTCAGCAGTAATGAGCGCTGGTGGAAGACTGACCTTGCCTAAATGATTTTGCTAATAACGCCATTACAGCCACACTTGGGCTATTTAATCACAGCGCTCTCGGCTTCACTCATCCCCTTTTTTTCTCCTCGGGTTTATTCATAGCCGCTTTCCCCGCTTGTGACATGACCAGCTGTCCACGGCTGCGCTGCGAACCGACAGAACCAGGGGAGGAAAAAAAAAAAGATCCTGTAGGTTAACACCAGGAATAAAATCATTTCAACAAGAAAAGACCCGACATTACGGCATAACTTCGGCGACTTTATTCGCGCGGAGGTGCGCCGCAGTGAGCTAAACCGCCGAGATATAAACACCCGGCTGACGACTGCACCACCTTTCGCTTGACTACCGGTTGAAGCGAGGCAGCAGCACATGGACTCAGGTGCCCCCACTGTGTGTAAAAGGGGAAGGTGTGGAAGTGCTGAGACAGGAAAACCCGTTTTTTGTGTGTGTGCAAAGCCCCTTTATAT